>JANTFA010182857.1:0-18499 GCA_026413405.1 Phytosciara flavipes
AGATGATCGGCTTACGTATGATTGAGCAAAAGTGTCACTGCATGTAAAATCCCAGAGCAGCGATCTGCCTCTGGTCCCGTTTATAAAATAGCATGACAATTCGCATCATTGCCGCTTATCAATGTCACCGAACAATCGCCGTCGTTACATACACTCTCTCATCTATGACACTTTACAACGAGATCCTGCGTGATTTATATGCAGCAAGCACACAGGCTTTTGTTCTATAGCCATGAACGAATTTTGATAAGGTGCAATATTTTACAAAAAAAATTCTTTTTGAAACTGCGTAATATTCTTCTTCTAAACGTTACCAGAAATTCTCTGGATTCAATTTATCACAAAATATTATTGTGATGAGGAAAAGGTCAAAAGAAGGCGAAAAAGCCAGTAGTATGGCGACAAAAATGACAAATTTTCGGATTAAAAGAAAAACGGATTCTAGGATCTGTCTCCCTTCGGAGAGCACATCAATTTTTACTTTTCAATTTAGAGTAGGTCTATAGATCACTTTGGTCTGCTTAGTTCAGTGCAGACTACTCGGCCATTCAAAATTTGTGACAAAGTGACGTATAAGAAACTCGGTAAATATAGTAGCTACGAAGTTCACTTCTTCGACAGTGCTGTGCTGGTTGAAAAAAAATGTGAGCTGCCGCCAAAAATTGATAGGAGTGTGAACGGCTACACCATACTCTCAAACGATGATAGATAGAAGTCTGGTTCAAAAGACAAGTTTGTAAAGAATTTAATTATAAAAAAAATTGTAATGCAAGCAACTATGTCACTCGCAACTGTGAGCCGCCGTACTCGATTTTAAAAGAGATCCCATTGTAAAAAATAACCAAGCGAAACATCAATCGGACCGAATTAATTAGAGATTATTGACAACATTCTAATTGACTCTCACTGTTCCTTGCTGCGGGTTCTCAAACATTCCAAACCACGAGCAGCCCAGTCGCAACTACTTTCCGATGCTTCCTTCTCAACAGCACACTTTTCGGCTGTCGCTCTGGCAGCACTTTCACTGAATTGATATTTTTCCATTTGCACCTTGACAACGTTCTCCACGTTGAATCCACTGGTTTCATCAAAAATTCCCAATTTTTCTAGCATGCATTTGAGGATACAATTTAGAAGCTTGTATTCCGGTAAATCAGCATTTGATGTTGCACAACTATGCGCGGTTTTAGGTACCTGGTCATCAGGTGGAACGTTCCATTCGGGAATGGGATTAGCCTGTAAAAGCAAAACGAAATTTTGTTTCAATCATAACAAGAGTGACTCTTGCATTTTGAAACCCACTTACCGCAGAAGCAACAAAAAGAGCAACAGCTACCAAGACGAACTTCATAATGACTGTAAATTTTTCTTAATGAGCGACTGTTTCAATCTATTGACTTAATAATGTGTTGTGCTAGCATTTAATTCATGAATTTTTAATGGGCCGAAGTGACCATTATCACCAGTTTATACAAGAGCCATGATAATTCGAATCATTTCCTTTTATCAATGACCCTGGACCATCGCCGTCGATTTATTTTTTCTTCGGAAATAAAATATCTGAAAGCTAAAAGCCATTGAGCAAAATGTTTTTCATGTGTGATAATACGTCGTTGATATCTCCCGGTCAGGCTATATGTCTATAGCTTTAGAACGAGATTTAAAAGGTGCCACGCAATTTTTTTCTGGATTGAATGTAATTTAACGCAATAAATTGCGAGTATTCTTTCTTTAACGACGCAATTTTTTTTGTACATTATCTAGTCCTAGTGTGGGAAAGGCCTAGAGAACGGACCAAAGAAATCTCGAATTCTAATTTACGTGATTAAAAAGAGACCTTGAGACCTTTGCCTCTAACTGGTCAATCAATCGGAAAACATTAATTTCTTTCTCTTCCGCTCGAAAATAGATAATCGATTCGCATTTAAGAGCCGCCCAAAAGAGAAAGTTCGACGACGACGATGGTTGTCAGCAACTACCACCGCGAATGGGAATGGGGTAAGTGATCGAAGTTTCAATTAATTTTTTTCCATACGAAACTTAGTTCGAATTCTTCTAATTAAAAATTTTTTTTTAGTTTTAAGTCTATTGAAGATGAGCTTTGAATTTGTTTTTAGGAAAGAAATTGTAAAAACATTGAACTGCAGTTTCCGATATTCGAACTGGTTGTGTTTTACGAACAACAAGTTTGAGTGAGGAATTTGAAAAGAAAAAAGATTTTACTCTTATTGATCTTTGGCTAATTAGATTTTAAGGTGAAAAAGCGTCCATAAAACATGTAAGATAAATGATAAATTCGTGACGTGGTCCTGACGGTTCCTTAAATTTATTTTAAATCTTTCGTTATTGAACTGGACAATCCACGCGCTACATGAACTTGAAAAGACATCCTAATTTTCTTACAAAGATCTTATAAACTTGCAAATGCATGCACTCGATCGTCTTATTTTAAAATTTTGGTTTCTTCCGTGAAGATTTTTGTTTAAGCTCCGTTTTACTTTCTATGTTTCGTTAGTTAATTGGTGAAAAATCTTATTTAAAAGCGATAATAAGGCGTCGCTTTAAGGAGACAGTGACTAAGTACGGGTTATATGAATCAAATGATAATGTTGTCGAAAAACTGAAATTATACGAGTGAACCTACCTACTTGTTATGCACCAGATGATCAATTCTGTTTTTCTCTGACAACCGTGGATTTATCGTTTCAAATGGCACGGTTCTGACTATGAAATAATCTCAATGGCACTATTAGTCGGGAGCAGCACTGTAAAGTGACTGGTTCGACTGCACGGTGTAACTGCCAGCTAGTTTAAACTAACCACACTAGGGACCACACGCTTCACATGCATTCCGAACTGAAGGATTTTTTTGCGCACAAGTGTAGCATCAAACGTAGCATTTCTACCTCAACTACCCATTTTTAAAGGTTGAGTGTTGCTGACAGTTCTGAATGTTTTATAATTTTGATTTTTTTGTTTTAATCCTCACAAACGTATGATTCTGAGTAATTACAATCATCTAAAGGTGTACATTAAAGAAAAACATGACTAAACTCCTAGAGACTAGTTGTTTCTTTGATTTTTGTAAATATTTTGAGTACATGTGGTATGATGACTGGTAAATGATGACCACAAATGTTGTCCACATAACTAAAAATTTTCACTCGGAATTTAGGGATATTTTGACTTGAACTTAAAAGTAAGAATCTTTGGAACTATTTTCCAATCAAAGTTTGTACCACATCACGCTATTTCAGAGACTTTTCGAACCAACCTCGACCCATTCTTGTCAAGCAAAAAGGGTCAAAATTTACCCAAAATTTGTAAAGAACGTCAGCGTGCCCTAATTTACGGCTTCCTTATCACTCATGAAGACTATAGATTTCTAGTATTCGTACTGAGAATTTAGACAATGCGCGGCATACAGTCCCTAACATTCACCAACGGCATCGTATCAAAAATCTCTTATTTCTCTTACTTTTAATTAAACGTTCGTTATGGAGAAATGAGAGAAGTTGATGAGGTCAGAAACATGAAAAACGCTGCCGTTAATGAATGTTACGGACTCAAGTAATACTGCAACGTGACGTTTACGTGTTTATCATTTTACTTCGGTCAACTATTTATTTTAACTTATAATACAACGATATAATAGGTACTGTCGGGTGAATTGACAGCTAGAAGTCTAAAGCCCAGTACACACTAACATCTAGCATCAAATTGGAATACGATATTTCTTTTGTTGAACCCATTCAAATCGGTTGGAACTATAGAAATGTTCCCCATGTTAGTGTGTGTTCGGCTTAACTGAATGATGTAACTTGAAATTATATCGACCGAAATTGTTCGTCTTGTACTACAAAGAAAGATTTCCCTTAACTAAATCAACAACAGGAAGTCAAAGGGTCATCTTTCTTTTACAAAATTTAACGTGCAAAAATGTTTCATCTACAGAGTAGACTTTCTCAGAATGAATTTTTTTTTTCGTCGACAATTCACGGTCATCACGAATGACAGTGTTGTATATGCATCCCGATGATCCAGATTCTTTTAGACTTTAAGTTAAACTTTTTATTAGCAAATTAAATTCCTGAACATTTTCTTTCTACTTGGTTATTGAGATAGGTCAGCGTTCGGCTATTTAACTAGATCCTGGATTAGTATGTAAGGAAATTAGATGTTAAGTTGAACAAAAAAAAAGAAATTTAATTTTTAAGTCCGATTTCATTTAGATGTTGTTTTGGTAAATGGTTTTATTTTCTTCTTCTTTTTCTTCATCTTAATACACACACTAACGTCAACGTTGAATATTTTCAGTATAATGAGCCCGGTTCAGCATTAATAGAAAAGAAAAAGTAAAGAAAAATCCAAAAGATTAAATAATTTACGATAATAAGAAGAAGTGAAACGCGCAATCAAAATTGAACGGATTCGTTCGATTTGTATCTAAATATACTAATTTGATAGTCTCTTTTTTACCAGTTTTTCTTTTCTTTCTTTGAAACCACATCACAAATGAATAAATAAAACTTTGAATTTCAAATCAGATCGAATAGTGGCAGTTATTTAAGTAACCAAAGGGATGGACCACATAACATCAGCAATATTGGTAATGGTGGTCAGCCAGGCACCACTAATTCATCATCCAATTCTCAAGGTATCTAATTTTCATAAACAAACAAAACAAATGACAAAACCAAAAAGAACTCGCAAATTTTTCGGATTTTGTTCTATTCTTTTAGATATCCAAGTAATGTGAGACATATCTAAAATACGAATTTTTTTCTTAACATTTTTTATATTTCATACAATTTACAATAACTAGAGAACTGATGTAGAAAATCTTTGAAGCAAAAACAAAATGATTTAAGTGTAACCGATGATTTAGCAATATGGATGAGTCCCGGTCGATTTTAACTTAAAATTATTTTTTTTGTTGCATTTTTTTCTATTGTTAGCTAAGTAAAATAATTTTTGATTTTTTTTGTCTTCATTATTGTTTGTGATTAGTAGAATATTGGTGGGTGAGTGAGTTTGGTGTGTATGAGCTTTGCATGAAAGATGTGTGTCTGTTTCGTCTACAATATCGTCTGAATCATGTGAAACTGACCGGAAAAAATCATTAAAATAAGACGAAGAAAGAAATCAAATTTCACCGTTGTCTTTTTCAAGCATCAGTGTAAAATTCTGCAGATTCGTCAGCAACTTAGACTTTATCTTTATCGATCGTCCTTCAACTTTCTAGAAACGGCAAACGTGCCAAGATATTCTCTTTGAATCTGATACTTCGTTTGTTTCAAGTGTTTTGTTCGATGTTTTAAATGAAGTTGTAATCATAAATTTTTCTATAAAGTGAATGCTATGTAGAGCGAATCGCTTATTGTGGTTATCGTTGCCGATAACAGATGACTACACAATAAGGCCTGCTTTAAATGGTGTCGTTGGTCTATGGTCTTCATCAAAAAACTTTCTACATCGATTCAAAATATCCTGCTGATGAGCAACAAATTTTGCTGCAGTAGCTACTATCTTTGTTGAAATTGGTCACAAATATTGCGCTTGAAAGTTCAACTTTTTGATTGAGACATACACTGAAGTACCCAAAGGGACCACGATTCATTGTTAGTATCGATTCACGTACACCTCATGTAGTTTAGGTGGTGTGTGCTTTATCATAAACTCGTATTAGCTTAGCTTTCATTTTGAATAGTTGCTTTTTATGTGAGACTAGGACCGGCTGTACGCACTGCTACTGTGGTATTCTGTCTCTAGTCTATTCTCTTCAATGAAATAAGAAAATGATTTTCTCTGCTACATGGACTATACTTTTGACATTCGACAATTCAATCTTTGGATAAAACCGAAGGTTCACTCACTAAGTGTTCGTACATAAATGACGACACGCTTTTGCAGTGCTGTCATCAAATTAAAATGACTGGTAACTCGACAAGGATGTACTTTTTTGAGTCTATGGTGTGTCATCCCGATAAATACACCGCCTAAATGGGATGGTAAGACACACTATTAACTCAACCTGACCTGTCGACTTATTAGTTATTTTAATCTGACATAATTCGTGTACGACCCCTAAGGTCGATTGGTGACACCTATAAGAAGGAATTGACAAGAGTTTGTCCAGTGAGCAACCACTCGTAATAAAAACCAATTCGTAGTACATTCAGATGAATGACACATGTTCATGCATACGTAAAGATTGCTAGTATTTTGCCATCTTCAATGTATTTCTATATATTCGCTTACTCGCTGCATCCTTGGAAATGATTCATTAACTGATGACATTTGCGATTACCTGATGACATTATATGCAGCGAAAGTAGTTCATTACATGAGGTAGCCGATTTGTGACATAAACAAACTCACTTGTGTGCATTTGAGCAATAAGCTTCGGTAACTATCTTTTCGACAAGTGTAGAGGTTGAAAGGTTGAACATCCGAGTCAAGGCGAGGTATGTAGTTACACTTGTCGAAAAACCATTAGGAGCTAAATTGCTCAAAAACACAAAAGTGAGTTGGCTGTTGACATAAAATTGTTTCCGAAATAATGAATTACGTGACAGTACCCACATTAAAATTCATGGGAAATGACCCAAAATTGTTGCTACCAGTGTAAAGATTAAGACCATCAGTCCTTGTATCCAATATGATTTGACCATCTTCATAGCTAAAACATTCACACAATAAATTGCAGATTTGTAAATGTTCCACCATGTAATGGATCATTTTCGCAGTGGACGTATTGGTATGTAATGTTCAGCTTTCGCATGGGACACACAGTAAAATATAGCAGGTTTTGAGATTGTTATTTTGACTTGTGTGTTTGCATTTCTCGCCTTCGGCTTGAGCGGGAAACGCCACACTTGTCAAAATAGAAATCTCCAAACCAATACGTAATCTATACTTCGTTATAATGCCGATTAACGTAAAGTGAGTAAAGAACATATTAGCTCCCATATTATACGTCATCGGTTAGGGAACTTCTATTAAACGTCCAGTCATTCCTTCATTCATCACAATTTCATAAGATTTTTTGCTTGTCTTGACAAAGTCAACTAACATTCCGTTACAGTTGGAAAAGGTGTGAAGATGTGGATATTATGGTCGGAATGAATGAATTTTGATATTTTTTCTCTTAGGAATGGAATCTACCCATTAGTAAATTTGCTAACTTGAATGCTAACATTGACTTAGTCTAGAATTTTGTTTTCTAATTTTAACCATACATTGTACGAATCGTAAAGCTCATTTTATCGACAAATTTTGTTGTAACGGTCGGTTTTTGCTTCATTTGAAATGGTTTTGCTTTCTTATAGAGAAATAAATTTTATTCGCTTTGCTTTATTGATAATATTGCTTTCACAAAACATTTCGTTTTTATAATTCTTTTCTTCATCCCAGAAATTGTATATCAAATGTGAAAAATATTTTCGACTTTTCGTTTTTTTATTTGATTTTTTTTCTCTTTTTATTTTAATGATTTTTCTCCTCTGACATAAATCTTTGATTCAAATTTTTATTTAGAGTTTAGTGCAAGGTTTAGTGCTGTGATTAATCTGAAGATAACCGCAAATTAATACCATCAACGGACAGCTGACTGTGTGTTTTAACAATTAAAAAATTCCCCACTGCAGCCGAAAGGAACAGCGATCATCATTGATACGACCAACGGAAGAACACAGAGAGAGTGTTCAATAAACCGCGGCGACACAGCCTCATTTAACCAATTCAAATACAAAATTTTCCTTTTCATTCAACCAAAATAACAAAAAAAAATTCTACTTTTCAGCGATCCATTCTCTCTATATGTCGTTTAACGTTAGTCACTCTACTCTTCGCTCTCATCCACCCCCTTTCACAATCACTATCACTTCGAAATCTAACAACGTTTCCTTTTAATATTCAAAATTTAGATGAACCAAATGGAGACGGAAACTTTTTGCCTCACTCTGGAAACAACAAATCATCGCCGCATTTGATCGACCAGCAATCGCCGCCGTCATCATCGTCGTCCTTCTTGTCGGACAATCGACCATTTTATCAACGTGACAACGGTGACATGGGCTATCGTGCCGAAGAACCGCCGCACCGCAATCCATTCGATATGCCGCCGTCGGGTCGGGGACAACGTTTCCGTCCGAATAATAATCGCGATTTTCCGTATCCAATGCGACCGCCACACATGCAAGATTCCCACAATTTCGGTCCAATGCATCGGAATTATTTTGGTCCGCCACCGCCGCCGCCACCATATCCACATCGAAATGATTTCAGGGGACCGTGGTAGACGGAATGATTATGCAATGGTTTCGCATGGTCTTTCGGAGCAGGTTGAGAACGCAGCCTCAGTAGATGAATGGAATTGAATGTTCAGTAAAGACTGTAAATCAATTTGTGAAGAGGAAGAAATAACTTTTGTAGATTTGAATTTGAGACAAAGAACGACACTCCTGTAAATGATTGGTACAAAATGTGCGCGGAACAGTATGGCACGTGAATTTGTGCTAGAAGTGTTTTCTTTTTCGTTTGCATTAAGCCAACGGCACTTGCGTTGATTATAAACTTTTGGTATGCAATGTACCGCAATGTACAGACAGATTGTGATTGATAATGAAATATTTTATTAAAATAAATTGAATTTTTGAAAGAAAAATTGTGCGTCTGGCCGTTGGGAGTGTTTCCTGTTACTCAACAATTTCTATCTGCTCAAACGACGAGGACAAAACATTTGCACTTCTTTGGTTTCGCAGTTCATGAGGCCGTTCCTGAATGACGTCACGTTTTTTTTTGTAGACTTTTAACCACCTTCTCTCTCCATCACGCAAAAAGGGTCAAAATTGACCTAACTTTGTTTGGAACGTCACGTTTTCTCGAACCTCCTAACAGCGTGACGTCATTAATGTCAGCAAAGGGGAAAAGAATTATGGCAGTGGATCGAACTATGTTAGAGAAAAAAGTAACTGCGGATTCTTTCACAAATTTACTCGGACAGCCAACCCAAAACCATTTGATAGCCCAAAACTGCGAATTTTCGTCTAAAAAGCTTGGAAAAGTTCACCTTTTGCAGCGCGGTTGCAGAAAATTGAGTTCTGACAATTCGGCATTTTTTCGACACAATTTTGATTGAACCCTGGTGGTTAGCTTGGAATGAATTCCATTTGGATATGACGCGACTTTCCTTACATTACATTGCAATGGGTGTAGGACATGCAGACTAGTCAGTCATTCAAATGCTTGTTTATATAGCGGATTGCAGGACAATACTGCATTACATTCTCTTTTTCACAATTGACACACGCACATTGGTATAAATGAATAACTAATACTCCAACTCACACCTTGTGTCCATATTCGTTTTATTCAAACAAACAATTTAGTTTTGGACAATGCGTTCATAAAAAATGCGGAGCGCAGCATCAATTTTTCATACAATCCAAACCGCGAGCAGCCCATTCACAATTAGTTTCCGATGCTTCCTTTTTAACAGCACACTTCTCGACCAATGATCTGGCAGCCCTTCTATTAAGTCTCTTCAGGTCCATTACCATCTTGACAGCGTTCTCCACGTTAAATCCATTTGTTTTATCAAAGAACCCTAGTCTTTCGAGCGTGCATTTTTGGGTGCATTTTTCAAGCTGACTTCGTGGTAAATGAGCATTCGATCTTCTACAATTTAACCAGGCTGTTAATCTCTGTCCAGCGGAGGGAATTCTCCATTCGGCCTTTGATAGCAAAGAAATTCGTTCGTTTCAATAGTGACAAACAGGTTACTGGATTCAGTATTTTGTACCCACTTACATTAACAACAACAACGAGAGCAACAGCTACAATGATGAACTTCATGACGACTGCAAATTGAAATTTTTTTTTTCTAAAAACAATCTAACGACCGTGTACCGTGTCCAGCTACTGACTAACTACTGACCGACTGTCGAACTAACAATCAATTCATTAACTTTTTAATGGGAAAACCGACTGTTATCACCAGTTTATATGATAATTCGAATCATTTCAATTTCTCAATTCTACGGTGGAATTTCCACCGAGGTATCGCTGTCTTCACATTTTTCCCCGAAATGAATTCTGCCGACTTTTTACGCTGTAGGTCATACGAAAAAAAGCAAACAGACGGAAGTGGCCACCTATTATTGTAGAAAATCTTATTCAGTCCCAAAATGAACGTACAATAATTGGTTCCACATAAAGACTGCATTTTGAATATACATTTGTGATCGAAGTCATGCTGAGAGTTATTATTTGTTCTATTATGCTTCGGAAATGAGCTACGAAGTATAGATACTTCCTCGTAGACAAAGTTTATTTTTAAATTGTCTAACCTTTCATAGACTATCCACCAATAAACTAGGGAATGAAAAACCAAAAGATTTTAATGAAACCATGCAGTTACTACCGGACACTGTTATAGCAGACTTGCTTTAACGGTAACTTCGGTTTTTCATGCAATCTTTCTTCCATCTCCAATTTTAATTCTATAGCTACTTGATTCAATACCCTCGGCGAGAATCGGAATTTCAGTAAGAGCAGCAGTGTTCATAGACAGACATATGAAGACGTGTTTCGAATAATGGATTGCCACAGAACTTCAGCGATTCTTTCCATATCTGAGTTTGGCTCTGTTTTCTGAAGTCCTTTATTTTGTAAGTAAGCCGGTATCAAAGGTGATATAGGACTGAACAAGTCTGTATCAGTTGAATGTGTAGATTGGTGCAAATGCAAATATCAATTTTATTTTTGGAGATGGAGGTGTAGAACATAGGTAAACCTCTCCCCTGGCCTTTAAGAGCAATGTCAAAATGAGAGTAGAAATAGAAACAAAATTTTTACTTTGGACCTCTTACATAAACGACGTTACGCTTTTTCAGTGACAGATTAAACTCACTATAATAACTCGACAAGTGTTCACTTTTTTGAGTCAATAGTGTGTCCTCCATTCAGGGGGTGTATTTAGAGAAGGTATAGAACGTCATTCAATAACGGTTCCTTGTAAAAGGAAAAGTCCGATGCATGTATCAAAAAACATTACTAAAAACAGTGCTATTTTGTTTCATTCCCTTGAAAATTCCCATTCCTATATTATGGGTCACACCACATTATGTACAATTTTATCAGGCCAGTACTTTTTTATTATCTGAAGTGAAAAAGGTCAAGAGAAAAAACCGCAATTGTGATTCTTGTGATTCATAGAAACATTAGGAATAAAAGATATCTTTCAATCATTTCTTTTGAACTCATGTCTAAGCTATCAGTAAGAAACCCTAAAGGCTAAAGGTGACGCAAGTTCTTGTATTTTCACTTCCAAAAGAACTGGTATCGCCTTGATTGACAGATTCTTCCCCTTAACGCAAAAACTTCAACAACGAAAAGTTTACCAGAAAAAAGTGCGTCACAAATTCGAATTCTGTAAGAATTGGTTCCCTCAACATCTAAACGACTTGTGACGCAAATTTTAGGTGGCTAAATTTTTTAGTTCAGGCGCAAAATGCGTCACCCCAGTTCAGGTTGAGTAGTTTTAGAAATATTACTTCGAATCTCAAATTCAAGGAGCCGTCAATGTAGCACCTCGGCCATGTGGAATATAATCCGAAAACATCTAAGAACCTGATGATGGAAGGTCAAAGTCAAAAAAGTTGCTGTATACCGTTCCTCATTCCCGTAGTCCACCGGGGACAAATTGCCTGGCGGCGTCAAAACGGCTGAGCTGATCTTAAAAGTTCCTTATTTTAAAATTGCACTATTTGAAGCAGAGACACGTTCAAGAATTTTTAATTGCGGGGAACCAGGCGACAAATTCTGAAATTCTTATAACTGAAAAGGAAGATGAACCACAAATTCAAAAAGTGCCCACACCTACACTCGTTTAGTTTCAAAAAGTGAAGAATTTTTCTTTCAATTGGTCCACACAAACTCTCATGTTGATGAACCTCCAGGTCGAAAAACCGACTAAGCCCAAGTACATTATAAAAAGTGTCCACTACTCACGAAAGAGCATGCGATAGAAAGAGAAAACTATATTTTCACTGTCAACGTTAGAAGAGGGAAGAGGATGATGGACTGAGCTGCTTTTGATAAGTACCAAATGTTATATATGGTGGATCATCTAGAACTCCACGTAAAACTAAAAACTCAACGAAGAAAATATGAAAATTTCCAGTGAAACGGTGGAAGAGAATTCTAGCTCGTCAAAGAGTTAACATTACGTTGTCATCAGCGCAATTCTGTGAGGAATCAAACAAGGGATCATTTGCAGTAGGTGGTGGTAATTCTGGCTCACCAATTCAAAATTCAAAAAACATAATTGCCAACGGAGTATTTTTACTATCTCGCCCAGCAAAACATAAACTTAATTCAAATAGAAATCCTCGCTCAAACTATAGACCAAAACATCACTGCCCGTACGTTAACATCGGCCAAATTTATGATCCCCCCTTTTGATATCGTTTCCAAAACTTCCGCACATCATCGTGTCCATTTTTCGTCACCACCATTGTCCGGCTCCGTTCATTTTGCCAGATCAAAACGTTTATCGATTGGGCGTAGTCACGCAGTGTGATGAAATCACTTTGCGACAGGAATTGATTGTACGCAACGCCTTCGGTGAATGTGAATCGATTCCGTTCGTTTTCCCACAATTTTATTTGATCAACGACGGTGGGTGGTAGCGGTGATTTCGAGCTGGTTATATTTTCGCGAAGAAACATCTAAATTGGAAATGAATCAGTTGGTATCGATTGTAGATATAGAGGAGAAATTTACGTTTGGATGTGCATGCTGTTCGAGGTAGCTGATAATCTGGTCGGCTGTAATGCCACCGCGAAGCGCTTGACGCACCGAATCACGAGTGAGAACACCGACAACTAAATTTGGGAACCTGACACAAGAAATTCGATTTTTGTAGATTCAATTCGTTGGGGTCGTCGGTTTGCCTAGCCTTACCTGTACAACAATTCCGTAAATAATCCCAGCAAAGCCACCTGCAAATTAGAATCCGTGTACGCATACACCCGATAGTTTGTTTCGACGACAATGTGACCCTTGTCTTGTTCCGTATCGTCGTCGCTAATGGCTACAGTATTTTTGTTCGTAATATTCAGTGCCAGTCGAGTTGGATAGAAACGACCCGCCTTCCTCTGTAAATGATAAGAAAATCAAGCCACATCAGGCGACACAAAATCGTCGTACCTTTCTCTGGTAAACCAATCCGAATTCCCTGAGATGTTGCAAGAACTGCAGCAGATTGTTACTCAATCCCTCCGAACTGTAATCACGACCCAATGTCGAAAAGCTCAACTGAAACATCATGGACAGACATTCGGGTAAACTCATTCCACGCTGTTCACAGCTGTCCAGATATTGCAACATAAAATGCCACACTTGCGCTTGTGTGTCCAACAAAAGAAATTGGAAACCTTGCCGTGTGATCACCGGACTGCCATCCGTTTCGTCCCGTTTCATCAGACTCGCATTCAATAATATTCGCACTGCATCCGGTGATATTGTTTCGCCGTCTGGGCCTTTTGTCGCACCGGCACCAACCATATAGTGAAGGACGCATCTCCATCGGGACATTGCATAATTGTCGAGAAACGAGATGTCACGGGCTTTCGAGTCTGTGTCCATCACATTACACATTGTCCACGGGCGACCACTGAAATTTAGAGAGAGAGAAAAATTGTCCGTCGATCAGTCGTCGATGTTATCATCAATCTCATACCCTCCAAGCAATGCGATCTTGAGATTCTTTTTGAATGTCCCAGACAGTTCCCATGCTGGCAGTCCACCGGGAATTGCAGCTGATCTCCACACACTCAAGTCTCCTAACATTGTTGTCGCCGCTGTGTGTTCCCTGATAACAAGCAATAAGAAATTACCAAAATGACTCGGTCAACAACAAAACGAGGGAATTTGAGAAACAAACTTTGCATAAACTTGTGAACTCCATGATGCAATCACAGCCTGTGGTACTGGTTGCTCAACGAATAGTATACGAATGACAAATTGTCTGGCTATTTCTGGCAATTCTCTAAATACGTTCCGAGCATTAAAAGAGCGCTATGATCAACCGAATGGGAGAATTGAGTTTTTACCTATAAACGGCCAAACAAATTGTTGGATAGTCGTACAAGCGTTCCAGAACATCAGAATTTCGCGATTTCAAATATTCGTACAAATCTTTGCATTCTAAATTGACCGGCTTTTGCAGCACTGACTTGATGGACTTTGAATCCTTTTCTGCCATTCTGAATTCTAATGCGACATTTATTTTGACGATTTTAAACAAATTTTATAAGAGCGACCAAATTGTTTACTTTTAGTTTACTGTGACAGTCTCACTATTTAATCTCTCTCAAACCTCTCAAATGTCATCAGAACCATTAAAAAAAAGAAGGTAGAGCTCAATGAGCTCATATGGACAAAGTGGAGCGTGGTATGGCATTTCTTTTTTGGTGGAAAAATACCGCAATCTTTTCAACTAGTAGATGAAGGTCCAAAGTTGTTAATCACTTCAGTTTTTTTGAGTTTTACCTTTTCCTCACAGATTCTCCGAGTTTTCTTCAAAAATAATTTTTAAATTCAAGTGGATCTACATTAATGACGTGACAATTATAATTTAGCTATTGTTTTAGTATTGAATTTTCTAAAACTTCGCTGAAGACACCGTATTTTGATTTTCGCAAACCCATGAAAGTAGGGACAAGGTATGGTCACCGTTTATGGACCGGAGGACACTCGGATTTTGTAAGAAATATTTCATTGGAAATTTGAAGAATTTGTAGTCAAGGCCACAAAAATGCAATGTCCGTATGTCCTCCAGCTTGTATACGACTTGACCAAATCTTGCCTCTATACTTAGGTCTTAGTACTTTTCTTGCTTAGGTTCAAACTTAGGACTTGATTCTCACGCAAAATTTGAAACAATTTGGATGGAATCTTTTGCTGATTTTTTTCAAACTTTGGACATTCCTCTTTGATTTGAGCTACATCGCTATGCTAAAAGCTGTGGTGGCTTCTCAATAATTCATCAATTTTTCATCTGCTTGACAAACTTTGAAGTGAAGAAGGAAGAATTTTTGGGCTCATACGCTGAAAACTAAATAACAAACCCTGAAAATGTCGTCATTATTCTCTTGACTGAAAGTCAAGGTTTCTGCCGTTACCACGATTTAATAAAAATGTATGAGATGTGCTGAAGAATTTTTAATATGGATTACCAAATTTTTGTCCGCACGATAACTTCAGTAATTTTCATCCGATTTTTAAAAACTTTTTTTCTTTCCATGCGGAATTTAATTCTTGAGGTCAAGTTCGAAGATGTGCCATGTTGGGTTAGTGGTTTGGAAGTTATTGCTGAAAAACACGAATTCTCATGTTGATAATTGAATTGATCAAAATGGTGAAATATCAATTTCACAATTTGAAGATGCGTCACATACGTTGCGCCCTCTCTGATTTGAAGCTGGGTCCAAAGGAGTTATTGATTAAAATATGTTCGCCGCCGAGGCTTAGAAATCTTCGAAATATATGCTTCGAGATGGTTCTTTTGACTCTTAAAATTTCCCAAACGACCCCTTTCACTACTTGTGATGTTCATTCCAAATAAAAGGAAAACAATTGAAATTGAAAATTTGATGCTAGTCCTAGCTGCCGTGTATTATGATGCTTCGGTAAAGTCAAAATGAAATGACGAATTGAAATGATCAAAATTTTATTTGTAAAAGCAATTTTATCAGTCAAGGGATCTGACACATCCAGAAGGTGGGGCCTAGTAAGAAGTTATCTGTGTAACTATTTGATATTATTAAATGCAAGACAACTCCGAATCTAAACAATATACCAATACGAAATCGAATGTTTTGTCATGGCGGTGTATGCCTCTTGTTAGTGCAACCTTACATCAATAGAAACATATCAGCCTTATCTTTACTTTAGGTTCTCACGATCAATAGATGTCTTTAAAGTGTGTATGATGTACAAATCGCTTGGTAACAGAGAAATGTTAACAGGTGGAGTGGCTTCCACCTCTGCTAGGTAACGATATTTTTACACTATGACTTGATTTTTAATTCCCGAAAATTTCTGAAATTCCAGGAAATTCGTAAGTATTATATTTGTTTGTAAATCTTAAAAATTATCATTTAAAATCTTTTAGCTTGCTTACACTTGGGCGAAACAAGTTAAAAAATTCACCGGTTTTTTAATATGTGCATTTGAAAGTAAATAGGACAAAAAACGACTAAAAAGTTAAGGAATTTTAGGGAATTCATTCTCTCAAAATAAGCCAAAAATATCAAAAATTTATACGGACCATGCGATGGGTATTTCTAATTCTACGCAAATCAATTTGTCTTTATCGCGTTATCGTTAAGCACAAACAAACAATTCGAAAATTCGGAGAAAAATTAGTCATCATTGCATTCTCCATCAGATATATAAACCATCGAAGACATTCACTGCGTCATCGGAGATAGTCCTACATTATATGTACGATATTCAGTTACTATCAATGGTCAACTGCTGACGTCTTCGATGAAGAGTCTTCATCTTAAGCGGGAACCAGTTATGGGACCGTCCATAAATAACATCAACCATTTTAAGGAGGGAGAAGATCTAGCCAAGTGTGACACGCCGTTTTAAAAATGTATAGGAAAATAGTTGACGATTGGGGGAAGATGGTTTAAAATTCTAGAGAATCATTGGATGTCATTTATGGATGGCCCCTTAAACCAGTTAATTTTTTGTCTGCATGCCCATTTGACAAATGTTTATCCAGTTTGGATTTACGTCATTAAAATTTGAATCTCTCTGTTGATTCATCAACTTTGAATAAATATTAGATTTTTTCAAGTGGAGTGGTCGACCGATTTTGTTGTATAAATATACTGGAGGATGGCTCAACTACTTCATTACAAATCGAAACTCGACGAGCTCAAAGATGTCTTCTAAAGTACTGCCGATTTTCTTGTTCGTGGGAATTCTGATAATAACTAAGGTAATTCTACTACGCATCAAAATTATAGTTTCATTCAAGTGCCATTCAGATTATACGGACGAAAGTCTGATTCCAAAAGAAAATTTTATTTTGAATATAGTTCTTAGACAAAGTGGACTTTAATCGTGATCTTATTTATCAGTGACCAGTTTGGTTTATTCAAAATTAAATTTCCTTCTTAGAGCTGATAACAACTGTTGTGTATTTTTGTGAATAATTTTTAAAATTTAATTCTTTGCAGACTGCCAATGCTGATGACGATTTATGTAACGACATTGGTTCATCAGTGGATTGTTTTGAAGATATTGATTCAACAACAGAGCTTGCAACAGAAGCTGCAACAGAAGCTGCAACAGAGGCTACAATCGATGAATGTGACATTTTAAAAGACGGCAAACAGTATTACATCAAAACACCCGATGGAAAATTTGCTGTCCACAATGCTGCTAAAAGTTTCGCCTTCATCGAAAACGTTGATGTAAAACACGCCTCGAAATTTACCGCCACCCAAGTTGGTTGTAATACATACGGACTGTGCGTGGATGGCTATTGCATGTCTCGGTGCATGGCATGCCAATCATATACCTGGGATTTGCAGACCGTTAAATTCCACTTAAGAAATTCTGAAGAGCCGTACAGCCGATGGACATTCACTTCTGCCGGAAATGACGGGGAATACAATCTTGAAACAGATCGCTCATTCGGATATTTGACCTATAAAGACACTCCAGTTGGACATCAATTGACCCTAACTCCGGAAGTGTCCAATGAGACGAAATTCGTATTTGTGGAAGTTCCAATCGAAAGCTCACCAATGGAAAAACGTGATAGAACAAGTGTGTTAAGGCGTAAGCTCAAATTATTTTAAACTGTTGCTCAAGTAATTATATCCATTTGTTACGCTTATCTTATACATAACGTTAATATTGAATGCTCAGATGATACTCACATACCATAAATTTTGAATGAATGAAAATAGTGGACCGATACGTCGCACTAAAGAAATGGATTTATCAGTCTGATGCATTAGAACAAAAATTACGACGCACTGTACAGAGGAAATTTTTAGTAATTTTTAAATAAAAAAGCTGATGAAACTCAGAACAAAATTTTTTTAATTTCCGACGTGAGGTGCTCAAGCTATGAAAGCCCGTAGCCCTAGGATAGCCCTTTTAGTTCGATAGAACTAGGCAGAGGTGATATGACAACATCAGAAAGTCTTAGTCTTAATGCTTCCACTCTTAAGTTTGTAACACGTCAAATTCGAATCTTTGCTATGAGACGAACCTTCTGTGGTCCAACGTTGCTTACAACAGGTTAAGACACCTCTGGAGGCAGTGGCATCCCAATTTTCTAGTGGTGACATCTGCGCTTATATGCCTTATACGCTTTTGTATGCCGATTCAACTCAACAAAAAAATTTATTTTCTTCAAGTTGACTTTGCATACAATCTGTAATGAGTGCGTTCTCAATTT
>JANTFA010182968.1:0-18499 GCA_026413405.1 Phytosciara flavipes
TCACCTCAAATAAGTTTGTATGGAGTGGTGAAGTTTTTGCATGAAAAGTGGTGTGGCAGCCGATTCCCTGATTAGCAAGACCACCTTTGTGTATACCCTTGAGTTGTTCGACATAGTAGTTTACCTTGGATGCTCCGAAAGTAAGTCATTACATGGTGAAACAATTTTATGACTAGAACAAACTCACTTGTGTGTTTTGAGCAACGATTTTCGGTCACTGTCTTTTTGACAAGTGTAGAGTTTGCATATCCGAGTCGAAGGTGAGCTACTCAAAAACACAGAAGTGAATTTGCTCAAGTCATAAAATTGTTTCCCAAATATTGAAATACGTAGCAATGTGCAATGTGTTCTGGTTTACTGTCTGCCACATGCGACATTTGAATTTCACATAAAAATGAATGAGAAATGAACCGAATATGTTCCAACATGCAATGGATCATTTTCGCAGAGAGCATATTGAAAGCATTCGGGTGCAAATAGCATTTATGATATTGCTACCACTATTTGCACCCGGTTGCCAATAGTTACTACGCCTCACATTTTACATATTCTCATTCTTCTGATCCCAATAAAATGACAATCAGTTGTATGTTAAGAAGTGAAATTGAATTTTTTTTATGTCCGAAGAATCGAACACATCATAAAAACGATTCACTTTTGACATTTTTTCTTTTCTTTTTTTTTCCTTTTCGAGAGAAGAAAACATTTGTTCTGAAATTTTTGTTGCTATCGACCATTGTAATCTCTGAAAGGTTCGATTGGGCATTTAGGCAAACATGTCCACCACTCTACGAAAGATTTTTTTTACTCGCCACCACCAAGTAGACAAAAGGTTATCGGTTAATAAAATGAAAAAATAAGGAAGGAAATCAGCTCATGGGTCAACTAATGTTGTCATTTCAAGATTTATGCTCAATCGTTATTAGATATTCGTTTAGCAGATGATTCGGTATCTATATATTTGGTACATGGCTACCAACAAACATATGTTACAAATTTCGTGCGCGTGTAGGTGGAATGACGTGTAGTGATTCAATATCCAAACAATAAAAGGATTTTCAGCCCTGTACGAAGTACGAAGGGCTATTAGGATTGTTATGTCGTTTGTAACAATTCGAGTTGGGACCTGGGAGTTTGTGCAAAGCATTTTGGGGTGTTCATAGATACCGAACCTAAAATAAAAAAAATGTCTGTCTGTCCGTCACCCCGATAACTTGAGTAAATCAAATGCTATCTCAGTAAACTTACTCTCTAAAAGATAGTCAAAAAAGTGAGGTCAAGTTCGAAGATGAGCTAAATCGGCCGAGCCGATCCAGAGATATGGTCGAAATAGTGCTATTTGCGAGGTCCACTTTTTCGCAAATATATTACCGGCGGTATTGCTCGCAGAAAGGTTGTAGATGATGCAAATGGAGGGTATTGATTACACCAATCCGGGGAAAAGTTTGTCAAAATCTGATATTTTTCTCGGAAGTTAGAGCGCATAGAGTGAGCCTAAGTTGAGCTACTCGGCCGTACAGTGAAGGTAGAGCTTTTTGTGAACAATTCAAAAGAAAGAGTTTTTTGTCGATATTTCGGGTAATTTTCATCCGATTTGAATGATTTTTTTTTGTTTGAAAGGTAAAGACGACCGTAAAGTTGTAGAACTCTTTAACGTGACCTAAGAAAATGGCCACCAACCGCCAATATTGATTTTAGTGTTTTTTGCCCATTTACATGCAGACTATCCGAGTTCAAATTCTGGTAGTGACAATTTTTTTTTGGCAGTCCTAAATCTATCTTGGTTATAAATAATGTTTTTCCGTTTAGACTGAGACCTCAATATAAAGTTTTCCATGGCGTACTTCGTGCGGGCTACCTAGATTTAAACGATGATGACGTCTCATATATCTTTTTTAACTAGGTATGCGGTCACACTATGTTGCATACGTACTGGGTCAGCGTAAGGGTAAGGTAAGGTTAACTTAGTAAGGCATACGGGATCGTTACGGCCATGTGCATTAGGTACACGGCATCGTACGGGGCTCCGTCGCAGCGTCTGCTACGGTTTTTTCTCGTTTTTAGTTAAGACATCACATCGCATCATGGTGTACATGTACACCATCAACTGCACCATACAAAATAAAATAAAAAATTTTATGTTCTGTTTTTGTGGGTGCACTAAACAATTATTATTCTACAATATCCTCTCCCAAACACAAAAGCGCATTTCATTCCATTTACTATAGAGTTTCCCCAGTCATAATAAAATGGTTTATAGCCCAACATTGTTAAGCCCATTAAATTAATGTTTTGTCACATTGCTACCCATTGCTACTCTAGAACAAAATAATTACGCCGAGGATATCATTTAGAATAATGTTGTGGTTTCGATACACAGTAGTCCACATAGTAGTGTGCAATGTATACATACACATGTGTGTTGTATTTTAGTGTAACGTTTGCCAAACTGAGAGCTTAATTTAATTTACAAAAAAAATATTTTTTATTACTCAGACTGTATTTAGCGGCTGGTTGGTGGTCACTTCATAATTAAATTATAATTGAAATTACGAGTAAAACTACACCCGGACATCTACTGAACTGGATTGATACCAAGGAAATACTGGGCTAGGTATAATTCAGTCATGTTTGAGTTCAGATCTAGAATTGGTTGGTAAATGCAACAATCGGAAATTATTTTAATTGCCGTCGGTGAGGTGTATCTTAATGGTAATACACAGTGGTCGTTTTGTTTAAGTAAATGACCTTACCGCTTGTCCCATGAGAAAGTTTAAATTACATAGCAGTATGCCCCCATCGAAAATGATCGATTACATGGTGGAACATTTCCATGAATTTTTATGTGAAATTCATTTTTCAACTACCAGACTACATTGAATGCTACTGCGTAAGCCATTGATTTGGAAACATTTTTCTGACAAAAAGCAAACTCACTTGTGTGTTTTTGAGCATCTTGTTTAAGTAGCTGTTGTTCGTCTCGGATATGCAAACTCTTCAGTTGTCAAAAAACAGTTGCCGGAGCTTGTTGCTCAACACCACACCTGTAAGGTTGCTTTTATCACAAAATGGCTCTCTCATGTAAAATGAATTACTTTCGCAGCAGCTAATGTAAACTACTATTTCTGTTGCACTCCAACCATTATGCCGAAGAGACACGAGCAAATTTCCGTTGCTGAGATTGACAATTATGCTGTGATTTCTATTGTTTCCCGATTTCCAGCACAAGCTGAACAGAAAACGCAACATAATTTTCGAACTTTGCAACTAAAGATTTCTAATGTGTTTTCAGTTCTTCTGCTTTTCGTCAGTAATTTATATGCACTGCTGGATGTAGGCCTCTACTTTCTCTTTCCGTTTAGATCGATCCGTTGAATCTTTGTACCTGTTCCTAGTACGAATGAATTTGTCTATCGTTCTGGTGGTCTGCCCCGACCTCGTTTTGTGGGGTCTGTGGTAGTTTCCAGTTCATGATGGTTTGCTTCCAATCCATCATCGTTAGCCTTAAATTGTGACCAAGGTAGATGTTATTGTTGACTCTTTCTATGATGGTATCTCCTATCCCAATGTCTCTGTGCTCGGTGATGTTCGTCATGACTTTTGACTGACTATGTCGATCTGTCTTAAGGGATTGTCCACCATTGAGGGAGAGAGAGGTCTGACCAAGTGGGACAAGCCATGTTAAAGGTATAGGAAAATCGTGGACGATGGGGGAGGTAATAGTTCTCAAACACTGCTTTCGCTACTTCTGCCTATAAGATACACGGAGTCGATGTGTTACAGCTCCAGCGTTTATAAACTTAATTTGTAAAGCCCTCCGAAACCTTCAAAAGCGAGAACGTTAGAACGAATATTGTTGGGACTAACATAAGAACAACATGGTGTGTGCGGTAAGATATCAACAGCTAACTTCATTTTGCTCATCATTGTTCAACTGACTTGCGTAAAATTCTACTATCTATGAGCTTGAGCTTGGCTAACCCGTCATTGTCAACAAAAATTAATAGCCACAACCGAAAAATTACACAATTTCTTAACTGTGTCGTTTCAACCTAATATGTTATACAACTGGCACAGCAACCAACAGGGCGGTTACATACACATTTGTATAATTATATTTGGATAACTAAAAGCTTTAAATCAACTCCCTTTTTTACGCCATATTTTTCGTTGCTAAAAAAACTGAACTCTACACTGGCGCCAGATATAATATCGATATCGTTTTTACACCATCTGCTCGGATGTATAAGTTCCAGTACAGTGAACTAGTTGTACGTTTTTATTCTGGTTATGAAGTGTATTTCCAACGGAATACTTTGTGATATGGTAAATAACTAAGCAAGTCAGCTTGAAAAACAAAATGTTGCTGAGTTAAACGAAAAAAACTTCACATAAGAATTCACAAACAATGAAAATAAAATCCGAATCATTGAAGTGGTGTTTCATGTCTAGAATGGTATTCATTGAACAGTGGAGACGACCATCCACCCACCCACACACACACATTTACTATTGAAATAGAACAGTGTCGAAAAAGTGCTCTGTAATCATCACCTCTCCATCACATAAATGGAAATGATTTTCCTAAGAAAAAAAGCGAAAGATAATATTGAAGCAATCCGAAAAAGATGACCCGAACGGTGCTGTACATAATTGGTAATGGAATTGTATTACTATTCATATATAGAGATTTGAGAAGCCCAATTAATAAATCAATCAAGCGGTCAGTGGAAAAATTGCGTGAGAAATAAAGGTTTCGTTCATCTCATCTTTATGGACTGAATGGAAGTTCAAAAGATGGGATTAGACTAAATGAAGTGCGGTTACCACTCGACTAGGAGCACAACATAATGCAAAAGGTGAATATCAAAGGCAGATCGCTCACGTTGTGGTTTGTTTTCGACCCATTTTGCTTTGCTTTGATCTGCGTCTTTTACCACCCTCCTTCGTGGGTATCTTAACCTGCTTTGTTTAAAACCTCGCAAAAGTGTGTTACACTGATCATTCGGTTATGCGAACTCGACAACGACTTTAGAAGGCTCAGGGCCGCTACGATTAAGGTTTTAAATAGCGCATCATTATGTCTGGCGATGGGGCTTGTGGGTCACTAAATATGGGAGGAGGAAGTATTCAGTTCTTCACTCACTAACTTTTAGCCATTGATATAAATGCTTTTAATCCATAAATATCCTTTAGAATCATATGGGTTGAAGGATAGTGATTAAAAGACTGAATACATGTTCCTCCCATTTAGTTTCCCACAAGCACTATCGCCAGACATAATGATCAACGGGAACATCATTCCGAAATGCTCCAGCTTCAACTTGAAGCCTTCAAGTATCTTGGCTCGGTAATTTAAAAAAAATGGAAAATTGTAACGAAGACGTGAATCATAAAATTCAGGAGTAAAACTCAAGGGAAAAGTCTACACAACGGTGGTATGACCTGCAATCACTTATGGTTCGAAATGCTGGACTATGTATGAAAAGTTTGGCAGAGATCTGACTACAACGGAGATGGAAATGTGCCGCATGTCTCTTGGCGTCATAAAGTTTGAACACATTATGAGAGTGAAGATATGCGAGAGCACGTTGAACATAAACGAAAGCATCGTCGACAAAGTCAAAAACGAGAGAAGCGAATAGTTTGCTAAGATCTACTCTCACGACGAAAGCAATGGGAAGAAAAAAGTATTGGAAAAACGTTAACAACGGGGGCAGAGTGTCGAAAATTTCGAGAATTTAGTGAAATACTTTATGGACGACCTCTTAAGTGAGTAAAAGGAAGACCAGAGCACAGTGGGCCGGCCAAATCCGAGAGCGACAAAAGAGAATCGGGAGGAAAGAAGAGAAAGAGGAAATGGACAGTTGGAATTTCGACAACTTCGACATAGAACATCATTCTAAGCAAAAAATTGTTCTACGGTATGCCTCTAAAATGCACAGATTTTTTTATAAAAACAATTTTGTTCGCAAAAGGCGACCCAAAACCGAACCATTTATGTCAGCCGCCAAAAATTTGCTTGAGGTCATATGCAGCCGCGTTGAATTTAAGTATGTGTGAGGTGGACTGTAGCCAGAAATACATGTTTGGTCACATCTTAGATCATTAGAATATTTGAAAACAGTTTTAAATTGAAGATAAAGGGCCGTCAATTCAGATATTTTACATGAGCAGCTGTACGTTTCGAAGTTCAAAGGAACTTATAAAAAAGTCGGTGCATTTTGGAGGCATACGGTAGTTATTTGTGTACCTGCTTTGGACGATTGATTTTAGGCAATTTCGCGAGTTGTAGCCCGAAAGAAGTGAGGGCGACAAGCGAAAATGCCTTAGATCAATCGTCCAAAGCAGCTGCACAATGCACATGTGAGTTTGCGAGAGGCCGAAAACCCGAAATAAATCCAAAAATTGTTCTCACTTTCGGCTCGAAGCATGAAAATACAGTTTTCATGCTTCGGAGCCGAAAATGAAAGCAATTTTTGAATTTTTTCGAGTTGAATTGAATTTTTGGTGTGATGGTAAACTTATGTCGAAATACAGCCTCCACTGAAGGCCTTCAGGTACTATTGATCTAGCGGATATGATGTGCAGTTTATTCTTCCTGTTTCCAGTCTTCAGATGTTTAAAGTACAACATAGTAGTTCCAGTCATAACTTACACATACCTACAAGAAGCAGCTTACCTTAAGTCAGTTAAGACTATGAATGGTTATCCAATACTGAAATACATCGAAGAAAGGCATGATTAACCACTGATTAACAAGAGTGGTTTCCTCCTCGCTATTCTCATTATGCTGCTTTTACTGATTTGGCTGAATTTATTTTCGGAATGAGTAAAGTAAACGAATTGAAAGCTGTCACAGACGCCAAGATAACAGATGTGTAATAGATGGAAGATGTTATGCTTTCTCTCGCTTAATTTGTACTCGTGTCCTGGCGACAGATTTTTTTTAAATTCAAGTGAAACAACAAGAAGATTTTTTTCGTTTAATTCGATATGCACGTGGTCCAGTGAGATGTTCATACTAAATTGTGACTGCAGGCTATCGTCCAATTTAAATTAACTTTGAAACGAAACAAAATCTTCCATTCCATCTACAGCGTAATACAAAATGTAATGTCTTGTATAATAACGCAATTCCTGGAGGGCATAAAATCACATTTTTCCCTCACTCGATTTGTGTCATTTCCCGTATTTTCTTCTTCTTCTTCTGCTGTTTATTTCCTTCCGATATTATTACACAATTTTTATACGAACCAAGCCCAATAAATATTGGTGTAGGTGGTATCGGTTTTCGGTTGATTCGAAGAACAAAGTTGTCAAAGAAGAGATAAAAATATAATTAATGGCCATTAAAGCTTGTAATGAGATGTTCGTTGACATAATTCACCATTTTATGTTTTTTGTACTGGCCTGCGATTACCTGCTTGGTATTGTGGAATTGAAGGACAAAAACATTCTCGTTGGTTTTGCCAGATGTGTTTAGATAAACGTAATGAGAACAGCAAACAGCCCATGGTTCAAAAAAGAAAACTGAATTGTTATCTGGAATAAGACAGGTCCGAATCTGATCTAAACTGACATGACGTGAAAATAAAAATTTGTTTAGGTCACCGAAAACAGTTCTACCGCTTCACGGTTTTCATTATCTTCATAACAAAAAAAAGTTGATAAAATGAAATTTACTCGATGATAACGCAGAAAACACTCTGGACCTGCTGACACTCCACGGGCCGTAATACCCTAACCCGATTAGAAAAATCGTTTTTCCCTTGTTGGCAGTTCCTTTCCAGGGAAAAAAGATTACCGAAATCGTATCTGAGACAGATCGACGGACCATTGCAGCACATAAGATTTGCCCTTACGTGTTGCAAATGTGAGAGTGAAAGCATAAGAGCACCTCGTACTTCGTACGGGTCTTCAAATTTGAGGCTCCATTCCCTTTCGAACCTGACATCAACCTTGACTTTATGATTGTACCACAATGCTGAGCGATATCGCATTGTGAATTTAGTGGGTATTGTTCTGTATACATCTGTTATTTTTCGTCTGATTATTTTCCTTTTAACTTTCATTGACATCACTAGAAGAATGTACACACATGGCTATATTTAGAAACACTTTCGGATGTTGAAATTAATACCCACAGACGAAACAATGTGTCGGATCTCTTGTCTATAAAATTGTTATTCATGCAACAATGCGGTTGTCACTTCGTTCGTTTGATCTTGTGTCAAAAACATTAAATTTCGGAACTTGTTGAATTCAACATTTTCTGCAACCAGCTGCAAGGAACGAATTTTCGAAATTCAAAGCACTCACCTACTGCATGAACGAAAAATTGCATGGACGTTTGAGTAGCCTGTATTCGTACACACGCGTAAAAAATCTGACCACCACCAGAATGATTCGATGTCTTGTTCGATAAGCATTAGGCGTCGGATGCTCAAAGTTTGATCAAGGCAGAATTTGTATTTAGGGTCATTCATATATGAAGTCACACTTTTTCAGTGCTGCCAGCAGATCATTAATACCTCGTAAAGTATACACTTGAGGGACGAAAAATGTACGAGCGACCTCCCTTCCCCATTTAGAGAATATATTTGGGGGCGTCGACCATACAGTTTACGTTTCACAAGTTTATACTTCTTAAGTTCTTAATAATTTATAACTGCTGGCATCACTGAATTGGTGTGACGTCATATATATGGATGGCCCCTTACGATCGATAAAAACATTCACCATATCCAAAACATGCATGACAAAATTCTCTTTTGCACAGCGCCGTTGTTGAAAGCTTTTGTTTCGTTCAAGTGTTAAATCAGCATAATTCACGTTTTATCCGAGAAAATTATAGTTCATTGATTTCAACGGGCCTTGAAATATGAATTTCTCATTCGGAAAATTTATTAGTTTTAACACACATTTTATCATAGGCTGTCGTTTAGTTTTGTCGTTGCTGTCATTAACAGATGATTACCTTTTACCGAAAGATCAATGAAATTCATTGAATGAAGCAATCAACTTGTTGGTTCCATCTTCATTTGCAATTTTCTTTTTGTTCAGATTTCATAATTAGATGACAGGAGAGCTCTCACGACAAAGCATCGACGCCTATTCGTTCAATTTTAATAATAGCCAAACTTCGAATCAACCCTATAATTAAACCGAGCCATTATAATAATGCCACTGTGAGAGTGAATTGAGCGAACCCTACAAAATAAACAGAGTTTTTGAATATCATTAACACAATTTTCATATAATTTCCACTTCAGCGAACTTAAGTACTTATCAAAAACCTTGCTATTCCAGAAAGAATATCTGTCCGATTTCGGTTTATCTCACTTCACAATTTCGATTTCCTGATTCATCGTACCGAACCTTCACAATATAACAAGATACTCTTGGTATAGAGTAAAAGCGAACCAAAGAAAGAACTTTTCCGAAAAGACCCTTCCCAAAATGAAGTCCACTGAATATATATGTCTCAATGACAATTCAATAGTTAATTTATTGGATTGTTATGCCCCACTCCATGACAATGTTATACACGAGTTTTCTAACATTGAATAGGATATGTGCTTAATCTGACATTTTTCGGAATATAATATACACGGCACGACTGTGAAAATATTATTTCCATCTGTGCGGTGTCAATGGCTCTATTTTCTCCACTCAAATGCGTTACCAAAATGGCGTTTTCTCCAATGAAAGTAGAGACCAGGTATGGCCAATTGTCTGAACTTGTATGAGCCGGAGGACATGCGGATTTTACAAGGAATCTTCAATTTTCGCATCGAACGAACTCATTTCTGTGTAATATTTCATACTAAATTTGAAGAATGAGTGCGTTTGAGGCCACAAAAAGCGAAATCCGTATGTCCACCGGCTTGTATGACTTGACCATATCTTCTCTCCACTTTCATTGGTTTTCTTGACCCTCGCTCTGACCGCAAACTTCACTTTTGTTGGAATTTTATATTTTCACACCTCGCTAAGCAAATGACTATTTTCTCAAGTGACTATGCCTGGTAATTGAATGTTATTGACGGAACCAAATCAAAATGTATTGAACGGATGTTATTATCTCGGAACTTGTGGTATCACACGAAGTGAGATACTTGAAAATAACAAATTTTATTAACATCAACCGTGTTTGGCTTTGATAAAGAAAATTTTCGAACGATTCGTTAGTCACGATCATATGAATCATCTAGAGGACATACACTCACATGCAATCAGGTTGATTTGTCGAAAAATAACTCAATGAACGTATCCTCAAGGAGAGCCGGCTATGTTGCGAGGCATAGCTTGATAACCATCAACAACACAGAGCATAGTGGTGAAATGTGGACAAAAATGTTCTCGTCGTTTTGTCACATTCTCACATTTAAATGTTTATTTCACTGGAGGGCTCATAAAAACTTTTCAGCGAAATGTTCAAAAATGTTCCACTGGGGAATTTCATGGCATCATAAATAAGTGGCTCGCACGTTTGCAACGAGAAGCAATAAATCAGACCAGAGACATTAGCCCCAACTAGACAGGCTGTAGGGGAGACATGATAAGCATTGGAGAGTATAATCTGGAGGTAGTTGAATCATGGCAGCAAGCAGATGCTATTTTGGTCTAATTAAACGTTTACGCTCGAAGTTTATATAAAAGAAAACCAAGTGCCAAGTTCACAAGACACTCATCCGTCCAGTTCTGATGCAATTCTTGGACGGTGAAGAGAAGTGGGGAAAACAGTTGCTCCCTACGTTTGAGCGGAAAGTACTTCGCACCATATTTGGAACGATGTGCGAAGGTGAAAGGTGGCGGCGACGATACAATTTCGAACTAAAACGTGATTTTGGCGAACCGGATATAGTGATAGTGGTGAAAGTCCAACGGTTGAGGTTATTCCGAAATGATCCAGAAGCGCCGAGAGGAATAGGACGTCCAAAAATGAGATGGTAAGATGGCGTCGAATCAGATCTTCGGACGCTGGGAATAAGGAGTTGGAAGAGTGTAGCGAATGAGAGGCTACGGTGGTTTTCTCGATCGGGACAGGGCCCATAAGAGGCTGTAGCGCCGATAAAGTAAGTAAGACAGACTGGAGATCATCGGATTTTCAAAAAACTCGCAACTAGAAACAAACTTTCCCGTTTGGTCCTTGATTGAATCACCATCCTGAGGAGGCCACTTATTTTGGACAACTTGCAGCCTCTTCAAATGATTGTTAGCACATCCAACCTATATATGGGTGCTGCATACAGAAATACCGATCTCATCAACACGACAATATAGTTACCGTTTCCCGCAACTCTCTGATCCCAAAATGTTAAAGCTTTAAGATAATGTATTCCTATCACCATCGTATATTCGTACAGTACATCATCGATGCATTCAATGAGCCCTAGAGAAAGTGATAATTTTAGATATTGAAAGGACAGAGATAAAAATTGTTTTTGTAAAAGGTGTGGGTTCGTTCATATAATGCCAGGATTTAACGGTTGGACGATTTTTGGCGTCTCACAAAATTGAATTTCATTCAACGTACAGCAGCAATAATGTCATTGAAAATGTGAAAAGTCTTAGAAGATGATAGAAGTTTTCCCTTTCTTTAATAAAAAAAGTCCTTTAAGCGAAAATGTGTCATAACGTGTTGTCATCAGTCATGGTGATGGTGGCGGTGATACGATTAAGTTTTCATATTCGGCCAACTTGTTGATTCTACTCTACGAAATATATATTTCCAAAGTTGAATGATTAATGAGTTTCGCTTTAATATTATATCTTATGGTCCATGTAACACACATCCTCCATACGAAAACATATATTTTCATAAATTATCTCTTCCGAAAAGCCGCATGTAACGACAACACTATCCTTATGTCTCCCTCGCTCGGCGGGACATTTTTCAATTATTGTCATCCCGATAATTCATAAATTCTTCCAAGACATCTAACGAACGTATCTATCAGCTTGAATTTGGGTTTTCATTAAAAATTTTCTTCGTAGAAATATGTTGACGATGATCCCATCTTCTCAGATTGTTTATTCTCACACACTATTTTTCGGAAGAATGTTTGAAAAGTGATGATAAGAAAAACATTTTAATGGAAAATCTTGTTCGCATTTCTCTTTTCTTTTCGACTTTTTTTTTACTCGTTACACATCTGAGAGTGGGTGTTTTGAATTTATGTTCCCCGAGTCTATTATTTTCGATGCGAGCCACATGGATGAAACATTGTCATGGACGTAAGTGTTATGAAAAATCATAAAAAAATGCATTTAATGCGAACCGGACCGAATTCAGTTACCATCTTCACACAACCAGCACCATCATCATTTGGTCAGTTCGATTGGTGGTCGTTTGGATGCTTCCATAAATTTACCAAACCATTGACTCGTTTTATGGAAAATGTAACAGTTCATTAACCGCGTTTAAACGTTTATGTTCATAATTTCCACTATACCTTGCCTTAGTCGAGGTCGTATAGTCAGAACTTTAAACTTTAAATGAGGAATTTTCTAGTGTCTGATAGTTGGCATTGAAACGTGATGGTTCATAATGGATACAGACAAATGAACTGAAAATTTACAAACTGTAAACAAGCTGTCTGCAGCTGTGTGTTTATTATTGATTGAATTGAAGAGAATGCGATAATAGAATGAGGCGAATCGATTGTTTTGGTTAATTAACACTTGTGTATTTACCTGAACACTTTACTAGAATAAAGTTAATAGTTGTGGATGTAGTATGTTGCGAAATTTAGTTTAATCAGAATCTTTTAGTACATGATGCAACGGAAAAACATACGATGTGTTTTAAAAACCTCTTTTCGGTGAGTTGTTTGAAGGTTAAAAGTTGCGAAGGAGGTTCAATTTTGAACCGCGTTAGTTCTATGAATAGCTTGACATACTGCAAGTGGATACAAACTGTTTCATTTTTATGAAAATAAAAAAGCAGGCTGACCAAACCCGACAAGGAAGGTAGATTTGAAAAGACTATTATGTCAAGTTCAGGGCGCCGAATAGGTCAGATCAACCTGAAATCTGACCTGAAACACCTGAAAGCCTGATTTGATCTGAAATTATCTCAACCCTGTTTCAACCTGACCTGAAAAGACGAAACCTGATTTGTAGATTTGAAATAAAAAATCAAACTAATTTACATTTGACTTCAATTTTACGCTTATTGGACACTACAGCTGAGGTTGATAGATACACCGCATAAATTTTGGCTGTAGTGTTCAATGATATTTTCACCCTACATTTTCGTTTATTACTCTAAATGTGGTATGAAAAATTCTGTGGACAGTGCAGCTGAATTTGATGGACCTACAATTTTCTAAATGAGGAAAGTCAGGTGAGGTCAGATGAAGTATTCTCGTTTCAGTTCAAGTTCCATTTATAAATTACTTGAATCTGACCTGAATGGCTCAGGTTTTTCTTCTTTGGTATGATTTACGCATAGTGTCCCTTCACCCGTTAGAAAGTTGTTGATGGTTGTTGAACATGAAATATCAGTTTACTTTACAAAAAGAAATAGGAGACGTAAGCATTAGTCATCTTATAATATGTCAATTGAATTTTTCTTTATTGGAACTGTTTATGTCCAAAAAAGTAACTGTTCACCGGCATTCCTAGCCTCCTACTTCAATGTGAATTACTCAGAGTCAGTTAACATAAGAACTACTAGATTCACTCAACAACGGTTGTCATTCCGTATTTCACCTCGAGCTGAACGTTTTTCATGGAACATGAATTTGCGCCACCATTTTTGAAATAAATAACAAAGTGACAGTTCTAATGAAAAAAGTTCCATCATTAAGCGCTGATCTTTTCTCACTAGAAAAGTTGTTCGACCCATCACCAACATAACGAAATTTTCTAACGCTCTACTAAAGCTCAGACATACGAACAATTTTGAGTCGATTGGTTCGAAGACTATGTTGCGTTTTTTGGCGTGCGTTGATTTCAGACACGGAAAAGTGCTCGTGTGCTGTCTGCATAATGCTTATCAAGCTACACCACTTACCTCGGCTGATTGATATATGTATAGAGAGAGGTAAAGGTATATGTTTTGCATGCTAGAAGTTAACATTTCGCAACTGTTTGCAGAAAACGTTATATGTAACACTTCGATCGATTGATAACTTCACATCCCAGTGACAAAAACAACTTCATTTCGTAACTTGTTGCATAAATCACAACTCACGCCTGAAAAATTCTAATTCGCCATTCAGCATCTAGTTCACACAACATGCGTTTTTTTGCGAGGCATTTAAAAATTCGCACAAAAGTTGATGTGAAAGTCTTTACAATGTTGCGATGAGAGAAAACACACTTTTTTCTGTGGAAAGTATAAATGAATTTCATTCCTTTTTTCGTGTCATTACTCAATTTAATGTACTGTCGCAAAGAATTCACGGAACAGAACACAGATCTTTCTGTTAAAGTAACTTTTTTTTTCGTAGTAAAATGTGGTGTTAAATAGAATCAAAATCATACAGAAAGTGAAATGAAGAGAGGAGACAGCCCCGAAGGCTGGGAAGAAAAATATTGCCACCAACCGAATTTACATTTTCTAAAGGTTTTTCCTGTTGAAAAACCCAATTTGTAATTCCGAAAAAATTCAATTTTTAAGCTTGAATTTTCGTTGCGAACTCATTTACGAAATTTATAAACCCCACACATCTTTCACGTATAAATAATACGATAGAACGGGAACAATGTGATTGTAATTCATTAAAGATTTTCAACATTAAATCTTCCGCACGACATTCTCGCTTGAAGTAAACATAGTCAAATCAATTCGCTTTGACGCGAAAATTGTTGTGTAAATTCAAGCAAATTCCGACAAAGGTTTCGGTATTCGGTGGTCAAATAATTAAAAATTTATTCCTCACATTATTTGCTATTATGAATCCACAGCCACAGCTAGCGAAAAGCTGGGAAATTCGAATTAAGAAACACAACCCTTCTACTCTTCCATAAAGGTGAAGTGTTCTATAATTTCGAAATTATATTGAAAAATTAATGCTCCTCCCGTTGACTAAAACCATGCAAACTTTCGCCAATTTGTTTTAGTACTTCAAATATTTTCGTTCGTTTCACAGATAATATAAATCGGACTAGAGGCAATTCAAAAGTACTCAGACGTTTTTTATTATGAAAAGATCAGCAGTTTATAGGCGAGTTAGCATTTCTCAGAATTTATTTACATTGGCCCTCTCTGCCTAACGGTAAGGTTTCTTGTGCAGACTTTTTCATTCCACACCATCCATGTCTGGTATTTACTGTATCCATTTATTTATGTAATCGAGTAAGGTTTGCTTAAGATATTAATAAGATCAAAAATATAGGCTCCTCCCGAACAACTGACTTTTTGTTCCCATGTTTAATAATCGTTTTCGGCTCAGCATCCTCATCATAACCATTTATTAGAGACGTAACAACGTCGTGAAAATATTCTATTTTGGTTCTGGTTCTGGTTAATGAATGAACGGGGTAGGGAGACATTATCTTCAATATTATAAACTAAGACGGAGTCTAGGTAATGTTGAACATTAGAGCAAACATTCAAAAAGACTACTGACTGAATGGAAGAGAGAACTGTCCCTGTGTCGAACGTGTACAGTTGATGTCAAACAACGATGTTTTATCTATATTGTTACTCCTATTGGTACTGGACCATGTGATGCGAAAAGTGAGCACTGGAACTAAATGTATTCAATGGATGATCACAGGACGTCTTGAAGACATCCAGCACGAAACATAAAGGAATCGTTACATGTGGCACTTGTTGAATATGACGGCTGAAGTAAAACAATGTGAATACAGAACGCGATGTAGTCACTGTAACCTGTAACCTGACAACCAAAGCCACACTAGAAGTTGGAAAGTTTCTTAGCGAAATACAGCGGATTCGTTATGAACGGTCAAAGCCGAATACAAAAATCGCGTCACACATTCATTTCTCTGAACACAATTTCGAGTTCAACATAATTTTCTAGGAAGCTGAAATTGTTCAAATCAAATTGCATCTCAGTATTACGACTGCGCAACTTGGGAAGCTATTTCAAAAAAAAATATTGATGTCTTCGACAAGTACTGAGAAAACGCAGAAAAGATTCCAAACGCCGAATTGTGGAAAAACGAAGGTGATGATCTGGAATCTACGGGAAAGCCGAAAGAGACCACCTAAGAAAACTAAAGACCACCTGGAAGCGGACGGTCGTCGAAGAAGAGGAAGCAACCGAGAAAGAGTTAACAGAAGTGGAGGTGCTCACAATGAACCAAATACGATGGCGAAATTTTGTGGACGTGGACGTTCTATACTCCACCGAGAAGTATAAAGACCGATGATTATAACATTCTGAAAAATCATACACGTAGGTTGAGGGAATCTACTTGTCCCATATTTGATCCCATGCGGAAAGTGGTCATTACATGTACGTACTTGGCATGAAATAACTACTTCCGCATGGGACAACGATGACATTTCGGGCAACTCAAAAGACTCACTCGCTTGCGTGTTCTAAGCAGCTCGCTTTAGCAACTGTTATTTTGACTCGTGTAGTTGCATACCTTGTCGAAACAACAGTTTCCAAAGCTTGTTGCTTAAATACACCCTCGTGAGTTCGACTCGTTTCATAAAATTTCCCCTCATGTAATGAACGACTTCCGCCGCAACCAACGTAATCTAATATTATTGAGCATCACATTAGAAAAATGAAGGATCCAGAAAAGATTAACTAAAGAAAGCTTTGGATATGAGTCCGAAGCAATCTTAAACTAGAATCTAGATACACAATCTGGCTCCACTAAACCTTCAAGGAATTAAAACAAAAATCATGACGGGCGGTCGTCCCTTTTCATTTCCCACTATTCTCCCTCTGGAAGGTTGAGTGTGCTCGTGTATACGTTCATGTTCCCTTAATACAAATGGCATGTATGTCCAAAATTATTAGAACCAACACATACCGTTCGGTTCGTGGGACATGTTGTTTGCACATTCCATCTGACAATATTTATCTGACCAATGTCCATCAATTTACACGCTCCATTTAACAAAACAAATCTGCTCAGTTCGCTGGAGCGACGGTATTCATTATAGTTTTGCTGTTTAAGGAGAAAGAAAAATTTAATCTTTCACTTTATTGCAATTTTATCATCTAGAACACGAGCAAAGTTTCAATTGTTTTGGGAAATCTTTTTATTGCAGCACTTGGATATCCAATCCAATTCTCTTTTGTATACCAGAATGAACGAAAATGCTTCCCGGCAAACAACACTACTCTTTCATTTAATAATCGTATTGTGCTATGTGAAACATGAATAAACTTTTTATTTCAAAGAAAGTCCCACTGAAACTAGCGTATGTGTGTGTGTTACGCTGTGTGAACTGTATACGTGATCAAATTCGTAAAGATGGAGAATGATTGCATCAATTTCGGAATTTAGTTTTATAGCCTTTTTTATGCCATTAAGTGTTTAGCCACTCGAAAGAAGAGTGAGTAGGAAAAATTGGAACGAATTCCCCATTTAAAATTAGCTTTCCTCTGATTCGATTGTGCTAAGTATTATGATGAGAACTTTGTTTATAGTTACAGATAGGTTCATGGTTATTCTATTTTAATGACCCGAATTATCTACTTTAATGTGTGGTGCTAAAATTCATTGATGACAACGGAAAGAGCTCATTACATACGAAAATACTGCCAGATGACATCTAATGACGATTGACGTTAGGAGAGAGAGAGAGAGTGAGTGCTAATCAAGCTTTCAATATAGAGACTCACCCAGGAAACTCATTTCGTGCTAATAAGGATGGATTTTCGAATGCAAAAGTATGCCATGCCATTTGAATAAGCACAAATTTGAAGAAAACGTCAAGAAAATGCGTTTATTGCCTGTCCCATGCGAATTATGGAACATGGAATGATGGAACATTAATTGTTCGTCTCTCATGAATTTGTATGTGAAATTCAACTTTCGCATACGGTAAGCAGTAAACCAGATTACATTGGATGCTCCTGCGTAATTCATTAGTCCGGAAACAATCATACCTATGATAAAAGCCAACTGACAAGTGTGTTTTTGAGCAACAAGTCGCGGTTTTTCGACACGATTGGTTGGACACCTCCAACCGCCTTCGGATCGGTAATACAAGCTCCAGGCATTCCACGGAAATTTCAAAGTGAAAAAATCGAAAAGTACGAGTAAAGTTTATTGAAAATAGTTGCTAAAAATAGTTGGATTTTCAATGAACAAGATGGTAAAAAGTGAGTTGGTTTTAGCTGATTTGGCATATTCAAACGGGAGTACCACTAAATGTAAACCATTAGGATCCTAGGTAGATTCGATTACGTTTTCAGAAACCTTTCAGGGCTTAGTATAGGTTTTGGAGGCTCCGTCGACTTTTATGTATCAACTACCCTAAGGAGTCAACATTTACGAATAGAAAGGGTCATTCACAGAGGTTTCATATTGTGAGGTTATACGTCAA
>JANTFA010183079.1:0-18498 GCA_026413405.1 Phytosciara flavipes
AGCGGGAACATTTGAATATCACCAGCTGTACAATGGGCCCAACGGTGGCCTCCGTACGAATCTTACTCCGGTAAGATTGCTGGAGTTAATAAAAAAAAAATTAGAGTAACTGAACCCTTGAGAATTTCATAACACTGTACACAAGGTGGACGGTCTAGTTAAGTTTTTAGAGTCTGGACAACTACAGCCCACCTAACGAATGGGTCCACATAATGAATATTGCCAATTCATTAAAAGCTTAACTGTTTGAGACAATCAACCCAAGCTCAAATCTAAGGAAACTTATTCGTATTCTTAGCCATGCATTAATCGTATTTTTTTTTAGAATTTTTTTTTTTTTTAATTTACAAAGGTCATTTATACAATCAATTGAAGATTTAGAAAAATTAGGTAAGTTATTCTATGTCATATTCCCTCACCCCAATACTCAGTTAGAAACACGTAAGAACCAGACATGATCATGAAATATTTTTCTTATTGTGTAACTAAAAACCATGTGCATTCGATGACTAGTATCTGGAAGCTCGGGTGTAGTAGCAACACAACGGTTATTCGTATTGAGGGTAGATATAGCATTTCTTATCACACAAAAAAGTGACCGTTCAAAATACTCTGAACGACTCATCTATTATGCTCCTCATCAACATAGAGAAAGTGTCACGGCTAACATTATAATATGTGTGCCTGTGCCTCGGCTCCAAAATATCATCAATAAAATTACCATTTCCAACTTATCAATGCCAAAGTGGAGAGGGAATGTGTGTACAAAAAAAAATCAAATTGGAAAGGTTTTCCCAGAATTCAAACATTGTCGTCAATATTAGAAACTAACTCTCAGCAAAAAAAAAAAATGCCATCACACACAATACCGACGATGACTCAACAAAATGTTCGCTCAACGACTCTGTTACATTCACTGCGAGAGTCACACCAACTTTGCGAGCGTAATTTTCTAAAAATAGATCTTCAACATTGGGTCGTGATGACGATATACCAACCATAAGCAACGCTGTGATTGGCCCTGAGGAACGGAGAGATAAACGGCTCTCACCACCAACAGCCAGTCAAAACGTTCAAATGTTGCACAACGAATAATTCATTTTAGTGAGACTCTTTTTGTATGGAAACAGAATATCAGAGACTTTCAGCGAATGTAAACGGAAATAAAATTTTGTTTGATTCAGCAAATTTATCTTGAAATAAAAGTCGGTTTTCAATCTTTTATTATAAAACTGTGAAATAAAAATTCGATTCCAAACTAAAGCGCTAAGGATTGTTTTATCCGACAAAAGGAACTGTGACAAAAACTAAAAGAAAAGTTCACAAGCGATTCAGTGCTGTAAAAGCAATCTTTCTTGAATTAATTTGAAAGCGAGTTACATAAAAGTTAAATTAGTTTTTGTGCGAGAAAACTACGCACAAAGCTAAACCAAGTAAGTTTGATTACATTTTTTTTTTCGTTCATTGAGTTTGATAGTTTGGTACAATCATTGAAGGAAATTCACATTGAAGACCATCGCAATTTTGCATGGTAACAACGATGAGAAATCCGACCAATGTCTTGTTCTTCCATATAATTGGATAATGACCCGATAGATAAGATTACATTCCGAATATGTGAGGCGAATGTTTAATTAAAATGTCGACCTTAATTCATCGTAGTTAGCAATCTTTCCATTATGTATCGAACATTGATCGTAATATAGCAGCACGACCAAAGAGAATTTCAAGTGCGTGTACAAATTACGAATTTTCATGTTGTAACACGTTTGAGCTTGTTTTCAAACGGATTTGAACCATTCGGTTCTGGTATAATATTGGGGATTTCCAGCAAAACACTCGAATTCTCTCACATTGTGAACAATATACATGCACACAATAGAAAGGAAAAAACGTGAAATCTCAGGCATTCACCGTGCATGGTAATGTACTTTCATGTGATTTAATGTTCAACCAAAAAAAAAATTGGCGTTGCGGTTGTTAGTTCACAAAAATGAGTCAGCCAAAAAAGAAAATTGGTTTGGTAGAAGACGACCATTATGATGTTGAGCGAGTGTGTATCTGTGTGTGTGTGGAATGTAATACAGATGAAATGGACAAATACACTGGCGCTTCATGCCGCGATTCAAAGAAAAACCTATTAGTCATCCACTCGATGTGATTATATTGAATGTTGAAAAAAGTTTTTTTCTTTCTGAATCCTGACCATATATTCTGGTGGACTTGTACCAGTACCACATCACACCATTTTATTTGGATCTATTGAATAATTTCGTTGCCCGAATATGTTAATGCTATTCAACCGACATTGAAATTATTTATTATCTGAGGTAATTAGTCCACCGGTCTTTTTCTGTTAGGATAATCGAACTTGACACTTGTTTCCGAATTCATTGTCACACCTTATCGATTGAGAGTATTCGTGAATGTGAAGAAGGAGTTAATTAATTGGATTCGAATCATTCCTCACTTTGTGAGCTGAACAAATTAGATTTTTAATTAATGCGAACGAATATAAAATTATTGTTCTAAATGAGAACATTTCAATTTAAATGCCGCAATATGTAGGACTCGTCATGACAATAGATGTTAAAAATAGACCGAACACTTTAGGTGCAATGTTTAATTGGCGGCAGTGTTATCCGATTATATAGTTTTATCGGTCCGATCAAATTATATAGAGAAACTCAATGAGTCAATACAATTTGAAAAAAAAGTATGACCGCGACACGCAACGGAATGACTATCATAATGACTGTATTGTGTAAAAAAATAGAAAAAGTTTTTTTTTTATTCTCAGTAAATAAATTCATTTAATGAAAAAGTCCGCAGCAACAATGATTTTTTCCATTCGTAACGGACGGCTTTTACGTCTGTTATCGATAAGTATGACAAAAAATAAATGAAAATGTTCGACTGATTGCAAGCTGAAACAACTAAAGAGAGTAAAAGATTTGAAATACATTTTTTCAATATGTTTCGATCAAACGAAGTAGCAGATCTGATAAAAAATACTTTTGGTGTGCTTACCTTCTATGACAATCCTCCTAGTTACTCAATTTCCGACTGATAACAGACTCTAAAAATTGAAGTACAAGATTTTGAATACAAATTTTCAAAATGCTTCGACCGAAGGAAGTAGTAGATCTGCTAAAAGTACTGTTGGTACGCTTACGTCGTCTGTGAATCTTGCTAATCAATAGGACTTTTAATTCCGCCAATAAATTACTCCACGGAAAAAGTTTTCTCTTCTTTCAAGTGAAATTATATCAAGATATGAACACATTCACGAAAACGGATGTTAGCCAACCAACAAAGAAAAAACATTTCCTCTGTAAGAATGCCAAAATGACCATTACGCACTCATGAAAAATTGCGTATTATAAATCACGAAGCAGACAACTTTCTTTCGGACAACAGAATTTGACTGAGTGGTCAGTTTTGGGCGCCATTAGTATCGATCAAAAGAAATCCTTAGCCGAATGTTATATTTTGTGTGCTGTTTGTGTGGCTATCAGAAATCGAATATTTGACGAAATTTTATTTTATGAATTTTACTGTGGGACCTGTTATCTGTAATCTCACCGTTATCTATAAGTGAAGTCATTCGTATATTTCGAGCAATGAATCAACCAATATAATATCTGCCATGCAGTGTCTACAGATTTATCGATTAAAATAAAAATTCAGATGACGAGAAGAGCAATGTCTTAAAAACTCAAATTAAAATTTTTCTTTTTTTCCAATTGTTTTCAGGTTGAGGGGCAGAGCTCTCAACTTTTTTTCATTGGCGAGCTTAAAGGCTTAACAATTAAATTAAACCTCAACGGAGAATTAAATGTAAGTGTCTCGAAAAATGGTTCCACAAAAACTATCCAAAAACTGGATTCGTTCGGTGTGAAGGATCGAAGAAACTAAATTTCCATTTTTTTCTTCTCCTTCTATTAGTCCCGTTCGAAATGTCTTCCAAAACTGGAACCAACTCATTCGCATTATGGCGTAAATCAATTGTACATGGTAAATCAACCAGAGCAAACGACAACCTCAAATACGATCACAATACGTACGACAGACAACAATCAACCGCTGATTTTGAATACACTTACGGCACACAACTCCATCAACTATCCAGATCAACAGGACCTGTATTACGGCCGCTTGGAATTGAACAATCATCCAAACATGATATACTCAGATATGAACGAGGGGAAAGTCTTCCGGGGGTTTTTGCCTCTCGAAAGCGAGTTCCAAACCGACAACCAGACAACGATTCGCGTTATAGGTGAAGAGCTCAATACTCCGGTTATAGGTGAGTTTCGGTTTTTTTGCATCACAACATTGCTAAATATTCGAGAAAGAAAATGTGCGGGAGACGCACTCTTCTAAAAAAAACATTTTCTGCGTAAAGGAGAGTCGCTCTTCTAAAAAAACCATTTTCTGCGTAAAGCACTCGTTTCATTCACATCACGAATCGAATGACGGGAAAAATTGTCTCAGTGCACTTTTTTTTTGGATAAATTGACACTAGAACCCTTTTTCATGCCTTGGGACAAATGCACAGAAATTTTCTCGTCATTTGGTCTCTCTGCATGAAAATTTGATTATCTGTTGTGTACGGTAGATTTTGGGCACTTTCGCTTGTCGTCCCCACTTCGTTCGGGCTAAAACTCTCCTCAAATTGCCAAAAATCTACCGTCCACAACAGATAGGTAATCAAATTGTTTCTGCTATGAATTCCATTCTCTGTGTTCTAAAATTACGTAACTGCACTGTGTAAATTCACGTTCATGAAAAAACACAATTTTTGTCTCGTGCCATGTCGTTCATTCAGAATTCAGATATTTATTTATTCGAAAATACTGTTTCATCAGATAAGTAATGCTTCTGATATATTGCCTCCGCTAACCAAAATCCATACAGCTCATTGCCGTGTCGTAGTAAACAAGATTTACATACACAACACTCAAACTTTAGCGCCCATATTAAGAAAATTCGTAGAATTTACTAGTTGAAGGTTAAACTCGCACCATTCTCTATTATAAAACACACTCTCTGAAACCGATTGATATACACCAGCGGAGCAACGAAACAAAAATATTTTCTGTATTATATCGAAGGCGAGTGTGCGGTGTTTTTCTCATATCCAACCCGGTGTTTCTTGCCAAAACACATTCGCCGGTGTTTTCAAACACCAAACACACAAGATAAAACATGATTGAACATGATTTCCACGCGATTTTGATTTCCAATTTTTATATCCGCTCTTCGTTTCTACGTTTATCCGAGAGCGAAGCAAATTGTGTGCGACGGTATGATAGTGTTATGCAAGAGAGAATCGGTTCACTATACTCGCTGCTGGGACACACACACATGCACGATGTGATTAGGTATAGGTATTTGTCGTCCATCAATGAGGAAACAAATAAAAGACAGATCATAAAGAGAGCATAATCATTCTTAAACAAGCCGGTCGCGAGTTAAGACATATAATACAAACTGATTTTTGTTCCGAATTATTTAAATTCAATTAACAAATTTGATAAACAACAACAAATAAATAAATAAAGGAAATTCGGGCGCACGCATTCTGCTGACATTTTATCAGAGATATTGTTTTGAATTTTGTCGAAAATGCAGTTAATGTCATCATTTGAGACGATAGACCAACCGGACTATAATTGGATGGACCTATCAGGTCATTACACATTCATTTAATTTTTGATTTTTACTTTTTATTCAATTTTTTTTTAGAGAAGAGCATTAAAATGCATTGAAAACAATTGAAGAATTGTTTTGATGCATTTGCTCTATGATTGATAACACACTTATGTTGAAGACCACACTCTTGTGCGACTTCTATTTATGTGAATTCTATGAATGAATTTGTGAAGAGTCATACCAAGGAGTAGAACTATGGAAGCCATCGTCATGTTTTCTGAATTGGGAATTGTTCTGCCGTAATTTGCATTAGAAACTTAGCTGTCTTTAGAACAATTGAAATTCTTTTGTTCTAAAAAAAGTTGAGTTTCTTATGCGAATCAGGACAGTGTTTTTAAATGATTACACGTAAACAAATTGACAAATGAATCCAGGTTTTCATTTGTTAAAAAAAATTCTGGTGGAGTCATATCAACCCTCAAATCAGAAAACATGACGGTTCTCATCATTCTTCCCACTGTAATTCATCATTTTCATTCTCATGCAAAGTCAAACGGTGTACTCTTTCTATACTTTCCATTACTTTAGCTGACTTATATGAACTTGTATAAAATGCGAAAGCCCAATAAGTTTTACATTTTATCAATTTCCTGTTCAAATTTAAAGATCAAAATTCAGTTGACCTTTCTTAGTCACACTGAAGATAATACGGACGAAGTAATTTACACAATTTTTATACGAATTCGCAGCAACACGGTTTTGGAATGTAGTTTTTTTCAACAGGATGCCGAAAATTTGGGCTATGACTGAAAAAATCCGAACATTCCAAAACTTGGTTCACTATTGTCGGGAACTACTGGGAAGTGCAATCAATTAAAAATTGTCTAAATTAAGTAATTGTCGTTCTTTCGCCAAGACGAGAATATTGGCCATTTGTTTATTACATCAAAAAAGTGGATTTAGAGTGCTGTCGTACAGATATTGACGTTTACTCAAAACCGTACGACAGATTGCGGTCTCATCATTTTTGCTCTTCTTAAATCAATCATTTTCGTAACGTCTAACAATAAAAAGATCCAAAAGAAATCAACACAAAAAAAACTCAGATCCAGAAACATTCTTCCTCTTCCTCTTATCGTACGAAATGTAACAATCACAAAAAAATGAAACAAACACAAAACTTTCAAGTGTAAAAATACACTGCCGCCAATTCGACCGATTATGTGTGGAAAGGATTTCCATAAACCATTTTGCGAGTAGATACAAACGCGATTTTACTATTCCATTATCAATGAATTCTCTCTCTCTCTACTTCATTCGCGCGATCCCTCTCCCTCTCTCGATTATGAGAGAGAATGAGAGAATTCCACCGTGTTGTTCATAATCTGCACTATGAATGGAAGTGTATAGTCATTCCTTGATTTTGTTTTGGTCAACATCAGATCATCTTTTTTATATTTCGCCCCATCACAATAACACAATTCATTAATTGAATTAAAAGAATCCTTCTGGCACACTTATTCGACGGAATTGAATTGAGTTAGATTAAATTGTGTGATTTGAATTGAAATTTAAATTAGAAAATTAATGAAAAGTTCGTGTGAGAAAGTGATTGTAATTATTCAGTGTGGCGATAAGGAATTGATGATTGAAGATTTGAATTGAAGTGAAAAACGTTTCAACGAAAGAAGTGTCCAGTGGGAACCAATCAGTGACCGAAAGATAAATTTTTGAAAATCAGATTTAGATCCGTACAGCTCGGTGTTTATCCAAATAAAAGTGCAAAACCAAAAGACGAACCTCCAACCCACACACACACACACACACACCAGTGAATGAGCTCGCAGCTGAGAGATTTTTCGAGAAATCGTGTCTTTTTTGGCTGTTTTTTTTGATTTTATAAAATAAAAGAAATCGGACAAATGTGTGAGTGATTATATTTATCGTTGCGCAATATATTGCAACAATTGTGAAATTCGTTTTCACTTCTTATAAAAATCGGGTGTTTCAATTCAAAATATCCAAAATTAAAGAAAAAAATTTCCTTAAATTTAGAGGCAACTTATCTGTGATAGTAATCCGTACCGCAATTAACTAAATGATGATTAAAGAAAACAATTAATTCTGACTTGTGTACATCGTCTCTCCACAAAACGACTTAATTTTTGCAATAAAATTCGGAAACATTTCCGTAAAACGATAAGACTGAACGTAAATCTGTGATAAATTGTCCTTTGAAATTACTTCTCAAGTTACTTAACTTAGCTTAAACACACACGTATGAAAAGGTAAATTTGCACTGTAAATAAATCGCGAACGTTTCTCATCCAATGATTGTGTGTTCTAGCCCGCGCATCAAATGAACTTTCTCGAAATGGAGAAAAATTCCTGTTTAACAATGAGCAAATTAGCAAACTTTGTGTCGAGAGATAACAGAGCTCAAAGGAAGTGTTGTTCAAAAAGAACATCCAAGAAAATGCTAGAACAAACAAAATTGGACGTGTCTGTTGTTCGTTGTTTCATGTCTCGAGATAAAAGAATTGTTCGAATGCAATTTGATCATCCAGAGTTTTTCGGTTTGTCTAACTCTGAGTCTGAATTTCAATTTCAACAAAAAAAAAACTAAATTTTAAAACCGCGAAAGGTGAACATTACACAGCGATATGCCCACTGCGAAAATGATCCATTTTGTTCATGTTATGAAACATTTTCGGTTCATTCTCCATGGATTTTTATGTGAAATCCAACTTTTTCATGTGGCAGGCAGTAAATCAGACGACATTGGATGCTGCGAAAGTCATTCATTACATGAGGTGACCATTTTGTGATAAAAGCACACGCAAAAGTGTGTTTTTGAGCAAATTGCTTCGGTAACTATCTTTTCGACAAGTGTAGTGACTTTGCACTTGTCGCAAAGAGAGTAACCGAACCTTGTTGCCCAAAAACACACTTGTGCGTTTGCTTTATTCACAAAATGATTCCCTCGTGTAATGACTGACTTTCGCAGCATCCCGTGTAAACTACTATTTTCAATGCCCTGTAATCATCTCCGTAATGATTTTCCTGTAACACACTTCACTGTGACATTTTTTATGTTACAATTTAAGAAGAATGATTTATGTCGACAAGATGGTTAAAAAACTCCGTCCAATGAATGGAACCATTCTACTTTCTCAGTATTCCGTCACTAATTTCGATAATGATTTTTCACAGTTTGCCTTTTTTATGGTCCACTCGAAAACTATACAACTGAAAATGTTCTACTATAGTCAAACGCAATGAGTCTTAACATAAAATCAAATGAAAATAAACATTCTCGACGAGAGAGTTGAAACAATTTTTTTCATTTAATCGTTTAGTCGTTTGATTTAATGTTTTTTTCTTCTTCAATACGGCCATTAGGCGGTGTTAGGTTTCATTCATATACGTTGAGTGGAACAACAACAAAAAACAAACATTCGAAACAACCACTCGCTCTTTTCAATTTTCCAGCCTGTATATTGCGCTGACAATGCATTGAAATCATGGTGAACCGTTCGTTGTGTATCACTTTTTGGTGTTTCGTATAGCCATTATTGAACCGTGAAATATAATGAGAATTCAAGGCAAAACATGAACATTTATTGCACGATCCTGTTTTGAAGCAGAGGGCAGGTTGTTGATTATTTGATTAGTTCATGTATCATGCGTGAACTTACTTTACTACACTGTGACTCAGTGATGGGTAGCCCTATGCCCATAGTGGGACATTGTCTAGGTCGGAAATACAACATTTGAAAGTAGAAAATTCGCTTACGATCACTTGTCGTTCTCACACCTCATTTTTAAATTAATTTTTTTCGTTTACTCCTCAAAGTTGTCGCTTTTGGCAGTCAAATTACAAGAAAAACATTTTTATTTTTCCTCCAAACCATCGTGTACTAATTGAAACTTTTCTCTTGCTTAACTTTCAGATTACACGAGACCAGATTTTAATCTTTATACGAATCCCAGATCGAATGAATCACTAAATCAACAATCAACTGGATTAATGCTGAATAACAACAATTCACAAACAATCAACAACAACAACTCAACCGTAAATCAATCGTCAATAATAAACGCTGCCGTCGTGTGGTGTTCAAATAACTCACCGTCCGGCCTCAATTCATCGGACCTAACTGAAGAATCATTTATATTCGAAACGACCGACTCCGATACAAATCTACCGTTCAAATATTCACAAGACTACGGAGACTTTGGCTTCGTCGACGAAATCGATCAAATATCCAAATTGAAGGAGTTCAACACCGACGACTATCCGAAAACATTTGATAACGAGGACGACGACAACAACAACGATACAGATTGCAAATACGAATTGGCCCAGAATTTAGTTACCCGAGCCGTTTTGTATCAAGACACAATGATAACCGGCCTGGCACAACCGCCGACAGCCATGTTGCTGGACGAAGACAGTTTTCTGGTAACGGTTAACAATTTCGATGATCTGATGATTAAGCCGGATAGAAAAATGATCGTCGACGCCATTGACATTTCGAATATAAATGCAGCCAATGTTGACCACATGCAAGTGGTTAGCGTACAGAATATATCGGACTACATCCTAACACCGGCACCATCGCCAAAATCACCGACTACACAAAACGGCAGCGCCGACACTGACGATTGTGAAAACGATTGTTTTCCAGTAAATGATTTGAATAAAGCATCGAGTCCTGCTGCAGAGGATCGACTAATCTTAGAACACAACTACAATATAAATAATCACAATAATAATCGCATTGATGAGACAAATAGCTGTAAGCGTAAATTGGTGACGGATCGATCACCTACAACCAGACAACAAGAGAAACGTACAAGACGCGTGCAAGCGCTCAAATTGAAAATACCAATCATGCGGGTATTGCGACAGGACAGTGACAAAATGGATGTCAACACACCGGACATCACGAATGACATTTTGGAGATGGAAGACGAAAAACTATTCGACCTGGTGAACTACATAATGTCACCGTCGCAAGTAAGTTTACTTTCCTTACATTTTTTATATTGTCCCCCTTTTACTGCACTCCTGATATGACTTGCACATGCACGAAAAATCCGTAATCGTTTGAATGAGTCGGTATCTTGACTCTCTCTCTCTCTTTCTATCTCTTTGTCACTTTCGTAAATTATGACGAAATTCTCTGAAAATGACTACACGTTCTCGAAATTACGCGCAACGTCACAGATTATTGTGAAATGTTGCGTCATGTCATTTTGCTATTTCATATACTGCCAGTCAGTGGTACCTTATAATAATAGTAACCGATTCGTGTTAGCTTCTGTTACGTTCTGTCTTCCCTTGCGTTAACAGTGTGTGTTGACTTTGGAATTATTTTTTGTTTTGACGTTTAGTCTTTTCGAATTAGTTTGCGGGTTTTTTTTTGAAATTCAACTTCGCGGTTCATAATGTTGAACACTGGGACGGCGACAGTTAATTTTGTTTTTGTGATAATGGTAAATCAATTTCTTTGTTGCAATTTTGTCGGGTATTCCGTTCAATCGACATTGTTTGACCTCAACACTTAGACAATTTTGAATTATTTTTTTTGATTTTTTTAACAAATTTTTTTTTCACATTTTAGGATAAGCCCATGATGGATCTGAACGTGAAACCTGAAACAACAACAGCCACCACAACAATTCCAACAAATCCACCGTCACCACTCGATTTGCAAGCAATCATCGACGAACAAAGCCAAATACCAACAAAGCGACGTCGACTCAATTCCTACGACAATCCGGGCAGCGTTCAATCGGTAACATCAACCATCGTTTCCGATGATTCATCCCGGCCAGCCACACGCAAACGCCGTGGCCGACCGCCAAAGACATCATCCGCGCTGCCATCACCCTCCACATACAGCCACTTGAACGAATCGGACTGGAAATATGCGGAGATGCGCAACAAGAACAATGAAGCGTCACGCCGGTCCCGCATCAATCGAAAGGATCGCGAACACCAAATCGAGTCGGAGGCAAGGGAATTGGAATCGGAGTACAGTACACTGGCCGCAGAGGAGAAAGCGCTACTGAAACAAGTGGCCAAATGGCGGGCAGCTGTCATGAAATTGGCCCTAGTTTAAGTTCCGTAGCAAACCGAGAGATAGACAATTTGTCTCGGGAATAGTGTGTGTCATTTAAGTTAAATTTAAATTAATTTTTTATTTAATTTCGTTGTAAAATCCATTGGCTTAAGATATTATAATGCGTACCAGTTACCGAAATAATGAGTTTTTTGTCGAGTTGATCAATATTGTTTCACAACACGTTTGGATTATAGGACTTAAAGGAGGAAGAAGAAAATTTTTTTTTTTATTCAGAAGCGGCAAGTAGAGACCGTCTTGTAATAAGCGTTTCGTTTTGTTAGTTTGTAGATTTTCGTTTTTTTTCTATTCTTCTAATGATTTACATTACGTAATCTTATGAAATATCAAGAAATTATCTAAAAATGAGAAAAAAATTCAAAATTTGATCAAAAACAAAAAAAAATTCAAAAATTGGAAAAACATCCACAAAAAAAATTTGTTCTTTAAAATTGTTTAACGCCAACATGAAATTATGATTTTGAATTGAAAATAAAGGAAGAAAAATGTTTAGTAAAACCTACTCATGCAATCGATTTGTTTTTATTCATGCAGACGGAACAATTTACTTTACCATAACATCCTAAGGTCACTTCGACTTGTCGAATACTAAAATCAGTCTCAACATTAGAGAGAATTGTCATAAAAATCAACAGAATCGTTACAAAGACACTGTTTCAACCAAAAAAGCTAATTTTACGCTGCAAATGCTCTACATAAGAGAAAAGAAGAAAGAATTCGAACAAAAGATTTTTCATACAAAGCCGATTGCCGTTGAATAGTGACATGTGAGAATAGTAAATTATAAGTAGAACCAGGGCTAACATATCCTGCCACACAACTACACTAAATTGAAACGAACTCCGTGTGATGTCTTGCACAACACGACGAACAGAATAAGTTTGAATTAAGCACTTACTTTAGAACGACGGCGTCGTCATTGGATATCCGAATACAAATATCATACACATCCAAGAACGGCTGTTTGACTCTACTCTAAGTCAACAGAATAACTTGAGCGAAATGAAACTAATCTTGATAGGGATTTTTACCTCGATTTGTATTAGCAAAAATGCCAGTTCAAGTTTCGTTTGAAGATGAGCAAAGTTAATTGAGCCGATCCCATCATATGATCGATTTAGTGCCATTTTCAAGGCTTTCCACGAATATTTTCGTCATCATTGCTTGTACGTACCCGGGTAAAAATAAAAGTTCGAAATGAGACGTCTCATGGTCTCAATTCTATTGTCTTTTGAGACGTGAGACGTCTCTTTTCGAACCTTTGAGACATTTATTTTTACCCGGGTAGTTTCCAAGAACCAAAAAGAAGTTTGTCAAAATCGGATCACTGTAACAGAAGTTAGAGTCCATAGAGTCAGCCTGGGTCAAACTACTCGCCGTACAGATTTTTGCAGATATCTCGAGTGAATTTCGTCCAATTTTCGTAAACTTTTTTGTTCTGTTAGTCAGGTAATGGAAACTGTGAAGCGGCCTTACGATGTTTCTGGTTCTTCAATGTTCGCCAATGTCACCTTTTTTACACCTTAATTATTCAATTGGGAAAACGAGCTAAATTGTAGATGAAAAAAATTGTAAGACTTCAAACCGTGACACTAAGAAGAAGAAGAAAACTATCAGCGTAGAAATGTTGAAATGATGCACAATGAAGACAAACACGAATGGTTCAGGTCTGAGCTAAGCTGAAAGCTGTCACAGACAAGGCACGTTATCTGATGTTCAATTTAAGCCTTTTGAATTGTTAGTGGTCGCCCAGAAGTGCTTCTCAGGGCTAATCAAGCCATCAGGCCACTGATCTGATGACCTGATTAGAGTTGTCAAGCCTCGATGCTACTACAAACCATTCAAAATGCTCCAATTGTAGCTACCGAATCTAACAAAACACTGATGGTCAACTTTTCTACGTTTTTATGAAAAAACTAGAAGCCGTCGTTCTTCAACTGAAAAAAACCTGATGAGCGTGGTAAATAAAATATGAAAAAAACGCCTACGACGCGATGCCGGTCAGCTACAAAAATGATTGTTTCATCGCTTCAGTTGATGAAACATTTTGATATTCACTAACAATTATACGAACATGTCACACATGTTAGTCAAGACACCTTTTTAGCAACCGCACAAACCGTACATTCCGATATTCGTAATTTCTATGTGTGCAACAATCTGCCATCCGAGAACAACTCATACCACTGACTGATGCAATTCTGATGTATTGACGATTCATGAACTGATTCAGTCTGAGAGATGACTAATCGTTCTTTCGGTGGGTTTTCCAAGACAATTTAAAAACATCATTTTCAAAGAATCGAAGAAGTTGATTGTCCCACTTTCCTTACACCTTTGAAATCAAAAATTAGAGAGAGTAGCAATACTGAATTCGATCTTAAATCAGCAAACGAATGAACGGACTATTTCACTATGCAATCGAATTGTTGCATCAAATATTTTAGTGGACCGTATCATTTTGTGCTCCTCCATACTGCTGTTTTAAGTAATGTTAGTGCTCATTTGTCTTTGCTAACTTATTTTACTTTTCAAGACAATTAAAATTTGAAAGTTCTACAAATTTGGCTTGAGATGTTTTTTATTTGAAGTCTGGCTATTAAATAATCGCTCAGTTCTTTGAAATTCCGGTCGTGAACCAAATAGATCTTTTGAGATTAGACGAACAAGGAAAGTGGATTCTAAGCGATAAATTCAACCGGATGTGAGTTTATGGAAATGTGAAGATGAAATAAGCTGCAAAAATCATCTGTGTTCTTCATAAAAGTAAATTTAACAGAAATGTATATGATCCGCTGAACGCAGCGATGTAGAATGGACATTGAGTGAGAACTGATGGAAACGATGAAGTAGTCCTAATTTACTGTGGATCTATTGGCTCTTAACTTGTTATGACGGACGTATGTTCATTTTTTAAATGACGACATCAATATTTCGCACTTTGAAAATACTTTTTGTCCCTATGAGGTAAAAGGATCTATAGCAGACCTAGACCCAATAAAACCTAATACTGATATGCTTGCTGCTTGTGAACTTCAATTGCACCATCTCAAACTTAAATTCATCCCTCAATTTACACCACAACCCAATAGTTCACTCTTCAGAAGAAGTTGCGAACATGATACTTGTGAAGCGATCGATGGGAATGTATCCCGGTTATGGATTGGATTGAATTGTTGAACGCTGACCCTAAGAGTTGAAGTAACTGAAAAATCAGTAAAATTTTTGTAGGCATAAATCATATACCGAAATAAAGCAAAGAAGAAGAAACATTTCACTCTCCAGCTTCGTTCAAGGCAACTCTCTAGAAAAGTCACAAACGTTGTTTACAAAGTTAGAGGGATTGAATTCGGATCTTTTGCAGTGAGAGTATTTTGTGTTACGAAATTCTCTGACTACGCATTAACCAAGGCAACTACAGTCTTATTCGATTCAAGCCTTCAATTTGTTCATTAAATTAACAAACCATCCGTCCCTAAGTTCAGTCCGTGTCAATTAAGACAATTCATTGGACAATGGGAATTTTAACCTTTTCAAGTCAAGGGCTCGACGGTTTGCCTCAAAAATGCACAGACTACATTTTGAAATTGATTTTGTCGTACAATTCGAACCCAAATCGAACCAACTTTGTCAGCCGCCGGAAATGCATCTGGGACTATTAGTATGTGTGAGATACTCTGAAGCAAGAACTACTTGGGAAGCGACACTTTGATCATTTTTCACACAAGGAAAGGAAAAAAAATCCGACACGACACCCCCGTAACACGATCAATGGGAATACCCACTCGCCAATAATTTCAATTGAACATTTAAAACGCTGATCCTGAAAGTCAAAATGATTACCAAATCAGTACAGTCTTTGCGCACATTATAGTCGTAGGCAACAATAAAGCGAAGAAGTGAATTGATTGAGCTTCAGGTAATAATATGGACAAACGAAACAAGAATTTTGTTTGGAAGTTGAAGTCCTTTTTATGTATTTCGTAAACGAGGTACACTTATAAACATGAGACCTTGAAGTATGATGATGTAATTGTAACGAGAATCACATTCAGTCAACCACAGTCAATACTGTTCAGATAGCTCTAGGCCTAGATAGTCCAGAACAGGTGTGTGTAGAGAGATAGGTTCAGAGGTCAAAAATAGGATGTTCTCTGTGGGTGAAAAACTTAAGCTATAGATGAGGGCAGCGCCTATTTTTAATTCAATACTCAATGAAAATGCATTAAATTTGGAAATAATGATTTTAAGTGATTTTAAGTGGTAACTGCCGAATCGTGGCTCCATCTCGACCACTAAAAACAGGCATGTGCTTATTGTTGTAGATCAGCTGTCGTTGAAGGATTATATTATTATTGGGGAGCTTTACCAAGCTAGCAGAGTCACAAAGTTTGTTTACAAAATTAGAGGGACTGAAATTGGACAGTGTACCTTGAGAATATTTTAACACTGTAGGTGTCACTGATACAGTGTTATGTGAAATTCTCAAAACAAACTTTACGGCTTCGCTATAGAAAGGTTACCTGGCTTTACTGTTTGGTCTTTGCGTGAAGGATTAATTTTAATCCAATTGTTGATTGGACGTACGAACGAAATGCTTATGGCTCATTAGGTGAGTTGAATCAATGAATGCAACACACTTCCAACCAAATAGCGAAAATTCTCTTTGCGGTGTTCTAAATTTGCTTGATACACTATCCAGCTTCAGCAAACTTATGCTTAACGTGCGTTGGTAAATGACATTTTGTTGGTTTGTATTGTTTCAAATTTAGTATTTTGCATAGCGATCACAGAGTTTTTTGTTTGTAGAGCGATTCCGATTTCGACCACATTCGATCTGATAAACGGATCCAGTTTAAATGAGTCTGATTCGGAGCGTTTCCATTTTTCCCATGAAATGTTGCCTCATTCACACTTATGGCAATTTAACGTTCAAATTCGTTGAAAATCGCACAAAAATTGACCCAAAATTTAATCAGTTTTACCTCACGAAGGCAAACAGAAATATGATTCTTTTAATATATTGAGCGGAACGATTAGGTAAACTCGTTCTAATAATGTGCTAATTGAACAAATAATACAGAAACGTGAATATATTAACGAACGAAAATTGTCTTTGTCAGTTACATATCTAACTGATACTAAAAATAAATTCAAACAAATCCGATCAACGTCAATATTGTATCAGTACCAGTCGCACCAGTGATAAAAGATGACGTCAGTCGTGCGAGCAAAGTTGAATGTATTGGTCCGAACGAAAGGTAAACGATCACTCGATCACACATTATAAAGAGCACATATAATATACGAACGTGGTGTTTTTTTTTGTTACACGATAGAATCAAAGATTCGTGCTCCATCAAATGCCGCACCACAAAAACTAATTTTTTTTAAACCCCATAATCAATCGATCAGGCTTCAGCGATCATTGCTTTATTTCATTGATACTTTCCAACAAAACAGCACAATGTTATGATCCGTGCAACTATAGTCCCAAACTTAAAGATTTTTCGTTACAACTTGGCATGATGCTTGATGGTAACGATGGTAACTAAAGCTAAACTGTTTATGTATCAAAAATATCGATGTATTTCATGTATTTTCCACATCAGTAAACTGTGCTCCATTTGTGCCGTATTGGTATCACGTGTTTGGCAACAATATGTTCCGTTATCGTCATGAAAGATGCACTCAATTTACTACTGCCTGCTACAAGCAATTACTTATTTGAAGAATCCATCATGGTACCGAAAGAAGAAAATGAAATCGCTCAACAACGCGTTGGAGAAAGTGGAAACAAATCACAGGTCGGAAATTCTATGTGGCCGAGTTTTTTTTAGATGTGACCAACAATCAAAAATTCCAAGTCGTACATAACAGAATCTCTCCAAAAACTTTTACTTCAGTATTGCCAGTACTCTCGTGATGCTACTTTAAATCGATATGAAAACCACGAATTGCGCAGTCCCATTGATAAATGTTGCACATTTTGTTAAAAGAATATGACGATAACAGACACGTCCAGTCAAACCCGTTTTATCAGCAGTATTTACTTCCTTTGATTTCATCTCTTTCGAAATACTGATTTCAAATCTTTTACTTCGATTATTTGAACATAAATTTTGCGATATAAAGACCGAATTAGCCAGATATTTTCATTCATTTTTTGTCTTTCTTATCGATAACAGCGATGTAGTCAGGAAAAATAACATGTCTTCCATTTAGATGCGTCATCGGTCGTTCTGACACTTGATCCAAAAAATTTATATCTCTGCTTATTGCATCGTCATTGTGCTCTCTCATTTTCCTTCAAGAAACAGGTGATTTTATAAACTTTATCCATCTCACACTCTTGCAGTCTTTGGAAAGTTTTGCAACAACGGGGTCGGACCCCGGGGGTCCACCACAGCTGTTCTAATAGCAAAAATCCGTTCAGCGTTTTAAATACTTAAATTAATTGAATTTGAATTTGAATTTATTTCACCGTCAAAGTCTGGCTGAATATGATTTACAATATATCACAAAAATATCTTACAATAAAAACCCCTAACTACGCATCACAACAGTAAAATTTAAGGTCACTCAAAACGAAATAACAATATTGTCACATACGACCAATCCCCAATTTCTCAATAATCACGTTCTTAAAAGTCAGCCTACTGTTACACTTAATCACTTCTAACTTATG
>JANTFA010183190.1:0-18494 GCA_026413405.1 Phytosciara flavipes
GATTGTTTTTCGCTTGCTTTTTTTCAATCTGTAAGGTGATACACCTATTGAAATTTCATTCAAAGTAATTGTACCACATTCTTCTTTAGATTTTTCTAGTGTACCAATAAATAAACTACCCCGCTTTCGACATTTCATATGTCATGGCCGAAAATACCTTCATACCTACTTTGGTAGCAAAAATAACTATTTGAAAATGCCTTTATCAAATGAAGTAATAGACTCGATAGAAATACTGATGGCTTTCATTTATGGAAAAATGCTAAATCATTGAATTTGTAGACTGACAACATGACGACAGATTGTTCCAGAGAAAGTGGCTGTTCATTTGGGGGAGGGTTAAAAATCCAGAAAAATGTGGAAATCATTATTACACGACCATTAAGCTGTTACTTTATTGATATCGTCGATGACATAATATGACTAGCTGTTTCTGTAAGCTTATGTTACACTGTTCAGTACATACTCAGTTCCATTTTCGTATTATACAACAAAATACATAAATTGTGATCCGAAACAAATTTTTCATTTTCCCTCAAGCATACAAAAAAAAAGTTACATGGAAAATCGACCATAATCTTTTTCCCTTTTAGGCCGACTACATGAAACGAAAATGTAAAGTCGACCACAAATTACTTTTGTGGTTCGGTAATACATTTTTCCGATGCACTACTCGAACTGTTTGAAAAACTCGAACTTTTCAAACATCCCGGCACTTCAATTACGTTCTACTTGTATAAAGTAAAAGTATATGCTGAGGATCCCTCTCTTGTTGGTATCATTACTGTGCTTCAAAGAGCTTTGGCATTGCACTCACAATTCACCGCTCTTATTATGTGTGTGCTATACACCACCGTGTTCCAAACGCAAAATTTATACAATCAAGTCTTTTTTAAAAGGTTTCTTGTTTGACATGTAAATTATTTCAAACATCAATATAATGGTGTAACAAGAAAGAGTTTATTCCTAGATCATTTGAAATGGGTGAGGGATGTATTCATGATTTTCGAATGAATAAAATTTGTTCATCAGAAGAAAGAAGAGTAAAATCGGAGGTAAAAAAAATTATAAATGAGTTTGCCTCAGATAAGTGTAATATGTAGCCGTAGCTCTATCTATAAAGACACGTGGTAGAATATTTCGATTGTTTGTTATTTGAGTTTCACCTAGAAAATTATTTTACCTTTCAGTTGATATTCCATTTCTCTTTATCCAAATTAGGGTGGTTCAAATGTTTGAATCTCACTAGCATCTTTATGACCAAATGTTACCCAAGAGGACATGAAGGAAACGATCTCATTTCGACATAAATTATGGGATGGTTTACGAATAATCGCTTGATTGGCAATATCTAGTCATCTACTTTCATTGGATTAGGCCATTTATTGCAATAGAGTAGAGTACAGATTCTGACTGGCCACTGACAATATAGTAGATTTATGCACCTCTGTCGAACATTTTTGAACACGTACGAAGAGCGAGGGTATTATGCTTCCATTTAATTACGTTTGTCACACGTCGAATTCAAACACGTAAGGGAAAACCTTCTGTGGTCACTCCTAGATAAATCAGCAATGAAAAAATGTCCGTCTGCCTATCGGTAAATCCATGAACGGGATAACTTAAGTAAAACGAGCCCAATTTCGATCGGACTATTTTCCTCGATTTTTACTGTCAAATGACAGTCTAAGTTCGAAGATAAGCAGAATCGTTTTCGAGGTTTGGCTGAGGTTTTTCGCCAACAGCATTGATCGTACAAATTCGATAGATTTGGCAAAGATATTGACTACACAAATCCAGGGAAACGAAGTTTGTCGAAATCGGAGTAGATTTCTTCCGATTTTGATGAATTTTTTTTAAGGGTAAGAGAACCGTAAAGCGGTAGTTCTGTTTTCGATGACCTACGAAAATGGCCGCCAGCGGTCATCTTGGATTTTTTAGACCCGTACGAAGTACTAGGGTCACATGCCTTTACTCTTACGTTTGTAACACGTCGATTTCGAACCCTGAAGTAAGGGCAAACCTTCTGGTGTCACCCCTAGATAAATACCAAATCAGCATTTAAAAAAATGTCCCGTCTGTCTGTCTGGCATCACGATAACTTGAGTAAAACGAAATCAATCTTGATGGGACTTATTTTCCTCGATTTGTCATCGAAAAAAAGCCAGGCTAAAAGTTCGAAGATGAGCAAAATCTGTCGATTCAAAGTTATGGTCGAAATAGTGCTATTTTCGAGGTCTGGTCGAGGTTTCTCGAATATATTACCGGCGGCATTGCTCGCAGAAAGTTCATAGACAGTGCAAGTGCACCAATCCAAGAAAAAAACGAGCTCATAGAGTGAGCCTAATTTGAGCTACTCGCCCGTACAGTGAAGATAGAGTTTTTTGTTGACACCGAACATAAACTTAACTTTCAAGGAATGTCATGGATTCAAATAAACGTTCAAAGATCGTTTGATCGGAAGGATTAGAGAGAAAGTGTCGTTTTATAATTATGCTAGAGTCGCTTCAGCGAATTCGACTCCCTTAACTCGCGTCCGGATTGTGCTGGAACCTGGAACTCACTCATTCAACAAAGTTCGACAATTCTGTAGATCGAAACCGATACGAAGACGTCGGACGAACTTGCTACATCAGGGATCAGCCAGCAAAAGATACCTGCATTTTCAGCCACCCTAACTCGTAAAGAAACAGATACATAAATTCAATGCATAACAAATTTCCCAGCATTATATACGGGAAAAATATGTGTCTAGCATTTATGCCCCCTCTCCATCCTATAGACGAGGATAATAAATAATGATTTATGAAGGTTTCGTATTGAATGTATGTAAGTTCTGGATATAGGTTGGTATTCAGTCAAAGTTTCGCAGCTCTTGAATTATTTTTATGAAAGTTTTTTCTGCTTCCTTCTTGCTATGTATTCGTCCTAACACAAGTGAAGGTAAATTGTAACGGCAATTTCCGTTATATTTTTTTCTGCTTGAGTGCTCTCCCGTCTCGTATGAAAAAAAACAGCAAATGTATCAACTTTTTCTTTTGTAAATTAGTGATTCCTGATTCCTTATTTACAGTACATCTTGTATGTACAATAAGTAAAAGGAAACAGAGTTCCGAGATCTTTTCTGCTGACATTGTGTTCTTTGGTGCGTTTGGTGGGTATGGTTAGAAGGTGTTGTTGCCACAGCAGGAGCACTAAAGCAGAGGTTTAATGGATTTTTTTGTGTGGCATGTTGACATTGACGATCCACGGGAACCACTTAAATGGATGATTATAACTCAGAACAAATTATTTAGTAACTGAGGGCTGCGAGGGTCCAGATTGACATATCTTTTTATACAGAAAAAGAACATGAGTTGCTATGAAGGTTGATGCGTAATAATTGCACTCCTATTACCTTTTCAAATGGGACTGTCCATAGTGTCCATGACTGGTTCTGGTCAAAATGGACACGGTTAAAGGTATTGGAAAGTGGTGGATGAGTAGGATAGAGGGAGGGTGGTCTAAAAATCTCGACGAACAGTGGACGTTTATGGACGGTTCTGCATACAATCGGTAAATGTTACTGGTCAACTTGGTAAGGTTTGTTTTTCATTGTTGTTTTCCATTTGTGTGTGTGTACTCACTGAAGTAGGTGGTGGGTCAATACTTAGCTGAAACTTCATGGCAGCTGCAAGATGACGAAATCATGTGCAGCAGTTTTTTCGAATGTATGACTTACGTGAGTGATGGAAAATATACCTATGTGATGAAAAATATTGCTGCATAAGACATCATACAGGTATATTTCACAGCATGCAGGTATATTACGCTGCATCCGATTTCTCCATTTTATTCCCTTCATTTATTTCCCGTGTGAAGTATGCTATTTTACTCGTTGCACCCCTGGGAAATGACTCATTACCTGATGCGGTAATTTCCATTTCCAAGGGGCTTCACGAGTAAAATAGCATAACTACTGGTTTGGAGATTGTTATATCGACTCGTGTGGTTGCATCACTCTCCTTCGATTCGAGCTGCAAACGCCACACTTTTGTCAAAATAAAAATCTTCAAACCAATACTTAACGTTAATCTACTTTAAGAGCGAGATAAAAAGGGCTTTCACTCGTGAAGATATAGCCCCATTACGTAGTTGTTTGATACTTTATATTACAATCGTCCTTCAGCTCGAGCTGCAAATGTCACACTGTCACACAAGTTGTTCAAAAACGTGCAACAGAGGGTGCAATGTAGTAGGAGTGAGAAATATTTCAATATGAGTTTCTCTAAGAATCTGTCGATTCAATTCTTGAACATTTGCTATCAGAAATGAAAATATTCTTAGAAAACCAAAATTCTCAAAGACGTGCGCAATCCTAGGTGGAGTGGTCTCAAAAACCGTGTAGAGGAAGATGGTGGGTCGTAAACAACCAGAAAAGTGTGTGCGCACTACTTGAATGAACCCTAATTGCTATTATGCAACAAGGGGAGTAATCAACGAAATGAACTTAGATAGAGAGAAGTGTTATTAACCTCCCTAAGCGCACATTGCATGGTGGAATAGTACATTACGCTTCTATGGGATATTTTGGTTATCCACGAGGGGGAAGCTTGTATCTCGAACCGACGAGTGATGTAACACGTCTCCCTAGGGAAACACTGCGTTGAGTAACAACAATGTTTTCCAATTTTAGGGAATGACTTTTGTGTTGCCTGCCAACAAAAGAAACCTCCAAACTTTAACCGATATATTTCCGCAGCGTTGCACATTCGTAAAATTTGCTCAACTTCATTTCAAACGAGAAAACGTTATAATTATACGCTAATCATAATTCATTTACGGCAGTTAATTTCTCATAATGAAAAACAAATTAATTGATAACGCTGGCTCTGTTGGTATAAATTCAGTGATTTCGTATGTTCATGAACAGTTTGTTTTTCGATAAGCCCTGTGGAAGTGTACATAGTAACATTAAGGTTTTAGTTAAATTTCGACGAAAATTAAATTGAAATTAGTGAAGAATGAAGGTTCACATATTTTTCGTTGCCATTGCTGCTTCTGGTTAGCAATTTTTATAAAATTTTCATTCATAACATCAAAATATGGGTGGTTGCAAAATGAAACTTATAAATTAATTAGAAAAAAGTGTTCCCTAGCCATCTGTTTCGGAACGTAGTTTTCTTTACAGTTGACAAAGTCGGGTGTTTTTTTATTGCATTTAAGCTTAATTTAAAAGCTTCACAACGGCATACAATTCACTTCAATTGTAGAATCAATTCACCACCGTACCCGTACTTCGAGTTTTTCAAAAATTTCTTTCCAGATGAATTTATATCATTTTGAAATTTTGGAAAACTCATTACCATTACACAGTGAAGCCATGAAGAATAGCATATCGCACGTAAGACAACCGGCTCTGTTACTTCTATTGATCTAAATTGAAAAGATTTTTGTTAAATCTTGTACTTCATTTATTTCAACCTAAACTTTTTCATATAAACCCGCATCAGATAGAGTTCGTTGCTTGTCTTTGCTGGAAATAACAGATGCTACAGCCGTCTGTAAGAGGCAGCTTGATGCCTCCTCCTCACACATTTCTAATTTCTAAGAAAATAAAGCGACTCACCTTAACCTCGTCACTTTTCTCTAACCTTTTTTGTCCACATTCAAGCAATTTGGGCAGCACCAGCACCACAAATACCAGGGGTACCAATGTTCGAAGTTCCACGGGTTCCATTCATGGAAATGCCTGAAATGCCAGTGTTTGAAATGCCTGCCATGCCAGATATGTCTGCATTTCTGCCTCCGGCTGCTCGTAGACAAAATTCCAATGTTCAATCGAATGTTGGTCAGACAGGTAAGGATTAAACGGAATTCCACTTACAAAAATAGAAATGGTTTATTCAATTTAAACGAAAACACAAAAGGCTGGGGAAATTCGAACGCACAGCATGGCGTCGGTCAGTTTCGACGAGCAAACTCGAATGCCCAACAGGGTATTTCACAAAGCGGATGGGGTAATAGTAACGCTCAGGAAGGTGTAGCCCAATTGAGACGAGGTAATTCGAACGCTCAGGCAGCTGTTGCACAAAGCGGATGGGGTAATAGCAATGCTCAGCAAGGTGTAGCACAATTGCGACGAGATAATGCGAACGTTCAGGAAGCTGTTTCACAAAGCGGATGGGGTAACAGTAATGCTCAGCAAGGTGTTGCACAATTGAGACGAGACAACTCGAATGTTCAGGATAGTGTTTCGCAGAGCGGATGGGGTAACAGTAATGCCCAACAAGGTGTTGCACAATTGAGACGAGGTAATTCGAATGCACAAGAGGCTATTTTGCAGCATGGACTAAGTAATGCAAACAGTCAAGGACATATTGCTCAGTTGGGATAATAAATTTATATTTGATGATGTTGTCAGGTTACAAACGGTGGTCACTAATATGATAACTTGTGTTCCCACCGTGCCGCCGTAGCAAATAAAATGATTTGATGATATGCAAGAAATTTTTTTGAAGTTAGTTGTTAGCGACAACCAGGTCTTTAAGTGCAACAAAACAAATGAAAGAACTAAACGATATGCGAATGACTCCTTCGTGCAGCCCGCTATTAGAAAACACTTCTAATTAGCTTGCAGGAACTTTCGTAAGCTTAAAGCTATATTTTTCTTCGTCATATGAGCCTTAATGTGAGTTTTACCCAATCCACCTGTCCATAAATGACGCTCACTGTCTTTCAAGATTTTTAGAAACCTCCTTTCCTCTCGTCCACCATTTTACAAAACCTTGACGAGTACACTTTGGTTATTTTGGCGTTTGTAATTGCACACCTCGCCTTCGGCGATGACCATCGGTGATGACCATAGCGTTCCTTTTGAATCCCCTTTTTCTAACAGCGTGACGTCATTTAAGAACGGTTCGTTTGGCGTTACGTAAATAAAGAATGGACCAGATCAGATGATTTGTTAGTTCATAGCAACTTCGGTCGATATTTTGCCAGCAACTGTTCTAAAGTTGCTTAATATCAAGCTGCGCTCGGTGGCTGTTCACATTTTACGTCACGCTGTTAGTGGGGAGGAAGTGTTCATGAAAATATGACGGTGTCAGACGGATGGTTTAATAGAGAGTATGACGTCACGTTGTGTGAACGGGTAAGCAACAGACTACTATAAAACTCAAACAAATTCCGCTCGTAGAGTCGTCCACTTCTCCTATTTCTTCGTCTCTTCTAACTCAGCCTGTCCAAGTAATAGTAAGAGTCTCAAAGGACGTGCCACGCAATCATTTCTCAGAGAACAATAGATTTCAGACCCTAATACTACGTATTTTGACACCCGAGGCGGGAATCATCCAAAATGTCTGATAAAAACAGTTTCAAAAGGGAGGGCAACGGAGTAAAAGCTACTATGACGAAGTAGGGAAGTATAGTACATTTTGTCATGATCGATGAAAAATTAAAACTTCCATCACGCGGCACAAACGACGCTTGAAAACCGAAATACGACGAAAGTTCATCCACACAAAGCACATGAAAATCTATTTTCAGACGTCCGAAAAAGGTTACTTTCTCAGCCGCTGCTGTAGTATTCAGTGGTAGTATGCTGAACGTGATGCAGCGTGACAAGGGGGAGGATCAAAAAATCGGAAAAAACGTGACGTAATATGTAACAGCCCCTTGGTTGACTTACGTTACTCTGGCTCAACCATTCGCCCTGTGTGTTGTGTATAATATCTTATGATCCGTTAAGCGTATAACTCCAAATTATCCCACATACACAAAGCACAGAAATAACGCATTTTCCAATTTTAAGAAAACCATCATCAGCAAACGAAAAGAAAAACATTTTCCTTTCCTAAGAAAAACAAACATTTCCCTAAGCACAATTGAATCAGAGCGAATTCCTAGAGTAAAATGCCGGAATGGATATAATTCAACATTACACACACCCACACTTGAAGCCAGATATATCTAATCGGAACGCCAGTCATATCTACAATTAAGTGCAAAGAGAACAAACACACAGAATACAATGGACTTAAAATTCATCCCACGTACATGAACACCTTTTATTTGAGACCAATTTTCCAGTCCACCGGTAAATTAGGACTTTCTTTTCTGCTCTCTTCCTCAGTCGTCCTTTTTTTGTTTACTGTTATCCTGAATGGTATAGTGTACACGTCTCCGTCATGTTCTTTAATAAGTAGAAAATGTGCAAGCGTTACACTCTTGGGTTGTATATAACATTTTTGTGAAGATAAAAAGAAACCCCGAAATAGAAAATAAGCAAACTGTATAACGAACGGTTGTGTGGATGAAATTGGAATTTTTTCTGCTTGCTACTTTTTGGTAGAAGCAAAAATGTTAGGGATAGGTCATGACATATGATGGAACGTTTGATAAAACAAAAACGGTAATCTTCTTCTCTATTAATTCTATTTAGTTACGCTGGTGTAGCTCTACGAAAGTAATGAAACGAAAGCGAAGGATGTAGAAACGGTCGAAGTGTATACACATTCTACGAAATTTGGATTTAATGAGATTTTTTGTTATCTGAGATTTTTATTTTACACTTTGTGGTTTGTCTTAAGACATTTTGTTGAAGTGATTGGAATTTATTTTGGAATCGATTCATTGGCTTTCGAGTTTGTTTTTACCCCATTAAATTCGAGAACGTTTCACAGTATAAACGCGATGACGGTGTAGAAAAACACTTGGTAATGGAATGGAATAAGTGGGTGGGAAGCGATACTAAGAAATGTCTTTCAACCGATAAGCCTACGGCAGGATTGTTGTGCGTACCACCTAAGTATGAATCAGATTTGTTGTGAATCTTCCCGAGATTATCTTGATAAGTCTTAATAAATTGGCAGGATTGTTGCGATTGTAGAATATTGACAATTTAAGGTTTCCTTATTAAGATCGCTTTTTCTGATTACTTGGCACAGAACAGTACGAGACTTCGGTTGATGTATCCAATTTCGAAATATGGACTATGAATATCAAGATTATAACAGACCTGTATTCGCAACACTTCTCAATCAACGTTCTCACCACCTGCAGATGATCATTTGTGCTAAAACCAGATCTAAATCTTGTTCAACAGGTTCGTAGAAGTCGAGCTTTTAGGTGTTTTTCTTTGCGAGGATTTTCATGATCAGCTTGTTGAGTGTTGATAAGAGGTTCATGGGTCGTTGCCGATATATTGCCAGGTTTTTTTTACTATGTCTCACAGTCCACGATTGCTTTGGTCCAACGTGCATCTGTCCTCCTTGCAATGTGTCCCGCCCAACTCCACTTTAGAGATGCTACACTTTCCATGACATCGACGACTTTGGTTTTCTATTGAATTCATTGAGTTGTTGCTCTGTCTCTGAGCGTAATTCCAAGCATACTTCGTTCCATAGCTCTTTGCGCCACTCTGACTCTCCTCCACATGGAATTTTGGCGAAAAGTTGTTTTTCCATTTTTCCAAAATTTGAGCTTCCAGTATTTATAGCGTTGATACAAAGAAGGACATCTATAAAGCGAAGTTGGCCGGGACATGTCGTAAGAAGGATAGATGGACATGAGACCAAAACAACCAAGGTCTAGGGGTAGTGGCAGATCACCAGTAATAGGAGGTAAACGAGTGAAAGCAAAATGTCTAGAAGAAAGGAACTAGAAAAAAATTGACACTAAGTGGCAATGAATTTCGAAATGGAAAGAGTTCGAGGAGGTCTACATCCTTCATTTCTTTCAACATGCATTTTGATATGCAACTACTGATGAAGACGCAGGGGCGTTATATTACGATTATTCGACTGTTTGGTCGTTTCTGTCGATAACGAATGACTGAGCAAAGTCCATGCAATATTATGAATCCTCTCAACTGGAATCGATTACAGATGATATTAACTTCCACTCACTTCCACCACTCAATCGATCTCCATGAAATAGATTTTATGGTTCATTGATGGCATTACCCAAAGAAATGTATGGTCGGATCCCTCTTTTGTTATGCTAAGCTGTTAGATAAATAGCTTACCATTTCTCAATTGACATGGACACGGCATTTGCATGCCATTTTACTTTATTTAATTTGCGATTCAAGAGCTATAAACGTTCAATATTATACCTTCCGGCATGGCATGCACTCGAAACGCTTATCATCATGTTTCATTATTCCATGTTGAAATATTTCGATTTGCTGTATCACTAGCCTTAATCGCCCGTTCAATTTCGAACAAAATATGGAGAGAAAAATTTGGTTTTTCGAAGGAAATAATTTTACAAATTTTTGAACTAACTCAAAAAATGAGAGTTAGGAAAAGTGTTAACGATATACAGCCATGATGTGCAGACATACAATCCAACACCATCCCATATAAGCCAAGTGAAAAATAACAAACGTGCCGTTTTTATATAAATATGTCGGGGTGGTGCTGGTGCTTGAAAATTTATTGAAAAACTAATTTTCCCCGTTTTTGTATGCTACCCAGCGTTTAACTGTCGCGTTGTAATATTTCTGATTCTATTGAACAAAAAAAAAGTATCCGAAATGAAAAACAAACTGAAACTGAAATTGATTCATCAATCACTTTTCCGCAGATAAAAGTAAATGGAAACTTTGCGTTCAGTTCGATAACTTTTTTGCGGATCAAAAAGTGTCCCAAATTAGAAAATTATGATTGTTTTTGGTTTGTTTTTCTGGTAAAAGTTTTCTATCTTCTTCCTTCCTTTCTTTTTTTTTGTTTTCGAAGTCAAACACAAAAGTGAAGAGATTTCTTGCGGAACAAAGACGAGTATAACGAAGGGGGTGTGTAGTCGATAGAGTTTTTTTCTTTTCGTCAACCAAAAATTAATTTGTGTCACCAGATTAAGCGATAGATGGTAACTGGCTTTTGTTGATAAAATGTCTACTTACACAACCGACATAACCGACATCAATCATTTTTCTGGAATTACAACCCACGTTAAACCCTTAGGATTAGCATTACGAAGGACCATCGATATACGAGTACCTAGATATCCAAGTCAAAGCGCACCAATGCACCTTACACAAACGGCAACTTCATATGTTATCGACAATGACGACCAAAAATATACCAAGCTCTAGCTAATGCGGTCGTCTTTATATTTGCAAAATAAATGTTCAAGCAAACGAAGTAGCAGATTTTCCAACAATTTTTCAAAAATTAATATATTAAACGAAGTTGCAGATCCGACGATTATACTGCTTGTCTTTCGAAAATGTAAATGTTACATTTATGTTGAAGAATCTAACAATGAACGCGTAGTTAACGTCTCGCAGACAGCATATCACCAATATGACCTTAGAATATAAGTGTTGATGCAAAATCCTTTTCTACATTGATTGACATGCATTACCTAGACTTCATCGTTTTGTTTAAGATTAAATTTCAATAGTCCGTGTTAATATCTTGTGCTTAAAACCACTAAAGACATAACATAAACTCAACGTATCACTTACCTTCTGGAATGATGTTTTTCTTTTAAAGAAGATGATCGTAAAATTGCTACTATGTATAGCTCAGCACCATGATGCTGAGTAAGGAATGCTGTTCATCATCTACTAACGAACACATGCTTTTGGTAACGACTGATTATGTTCACTGGAATGTTAGATTTTATCCTTCTAAAATTTCAATTATTCAGTTAGTTGCTCGAAGCTTTTGTTGAACACATTTTTTTTAACCATTATACCACACCCTAAAGGTGGCTTCACGCTCTTAAGGTTTCTTCACACTAACTGTTTTGTCTACGTTTTCATTCCGTTTACTTGACAGATTATCAGAGGTCTAAGCATAGTTCACTTTGTTACAGTAAAACTTTCCTTTTCATACCAGTGAATAACGTTGATTCTCTAATTGCAAAGCGATTAACACTTCTTCCTACCTTTTCAAAGCTTTGGACCTCACTGCTTTTGAAGTTTCGCATGCAGAGCTAACTTCTGTAAATTATTCTGAAGCCAATGTTGATGCTACTAGTACCGGACTGGCTCGAAAAAGCCCATCGGTGACTCCATGTAACTCAATTTCAAAAGGCTCACAAATTAAATATTGAATTCATCATATGTCCAGTCCGGGCAGCAAATGAATAATATTTGACTTAGCGCTCTAGGGAAGTAATTATCTGTCAAAGCAAATCGTGAATGCAATAAAATGAACTATTCTTATGCCACTTACACTAACACATGGACCTGTGCTATATACAATATGCAGTAGAAAAGGTGTGGCCAAACATGCCCTCTATGAACGCCGTAAGTGTGCCAAAAATTTGAATTTTTAGTGAACGAGTCGATGAAAAAGTGAAACAAAAAATATATTTCGACGCATTCTTTTATGAGAAGGGCGATTTAACGCTGCGTCAGCAATCCTAGACGTACTTTACATTTTTGAATTTGTGGCACACTTACGGCGTGAATTGTCAAAGTTCAACTGTCAAGTAAACGGAGGCAAAACAGAATGACGGCGTAGGCAAAACGGAGAGGCCTTTTTGATTGATTGATTTTTGATAAACGACCTAGGCAACAAAAATCATGAAGTCGAACTTACTCTAACATCTAGTGTCAAAAATTGGAATGCGACGCGACATCCATTATTACAACCATTTTGAATGGATTCTTACATGTTTTTTTAACAATAGAAATATCGATTTTAGTGTTTACTGAGCTTAAATGAAGTTCTATTTGTGAGAAATGTTCCGAAGTAAGGTTTAGAATTGAGTACTGAGTTTGCCAGTTTCGTGCAGCCAAAAAAGCTCTCTCTCCTTCATAGTTTTCCGTTCGATAAATAACTGTTTTTGAGCAAGATAGATTAATGTTAATTGTTAAACAAATAACTGCAAATTGCTTTTGAAGTTCTGTGTTCGGCATAACATAAAACAGAAAACTGGTCAACGTGGTTAATGAAATTATATTGTGGATGGTATTGTCGGGTCGGGGTTTTATATGCGCAACGATAATGCAATAATTGATCCAAAAGACTGATTCGATTAAAACACAAATTTATAAATTTGAATCAATGGAATTTAATATGTTTCGACATAATTTTGTATCACTTTGATGATGTTTTTCTATATAGACTTATACATTTCCGTAATATACATACATCCCCCGTCCTCGTACACAGCTAATTTTATAAATATTTTTTAATTTCAATTTTTTATTTATATTTTAATAATCCTTTTGTTTTTTTTTTGTTTTTATATGGTTTAATTTCGCTTGTCATTTTGTTTTTGTCCTTCACTTTCTGTCCAGCTTTTAAATTTTTTTATTTAATTCAACAATCACAATTTTATATCAATGAGTGGAATTGAACTGTTTTTGTATAGATTTCATATTTTTTTCTGTTTTTAGTTTGTGGATTTTTTTTAATTTTTTTTTATTATACAAATAACATTGACTAAACTGATGGACTTTGTGTAGGTACATAATCTATAGATATTTTAATGCATATTTTCAATATTATGATGTTTGTCTTCTCTTTTTTCGTTGGACGATTTTGTCTGATCAAATTATTTTATTTTAAAATTTAAATTTGTATTTATAGATTTTGTCATGAAAATGTTATTGTGAAAGTCTTTCTTATAGGTCGAATTTCGTAGTAATAAGTGAAACAACACAATAGTGTAGTGGTCTGCTTTCCACTAAACGATTGAAGTTACCAGTGCGAGAGTTCGATTCCCAATTTTGTCAGGAAAAAACCGATTGTGAAGACGTGTGTACAAAACGCTGTTGATTGAATTGGTTCGAGTCTGTGGTAGTTGGTGGAAAAAGCTATCACACGGCTTGCCACATCACACGGAAAAGATATTGTTAAAAGTCGCTGGCATTGTACTCTTACTAGTTTCGCTTTTATCTTTTATCGCTCTAGTAATTTTATCGACAAGCCTATTCCATCTCCTTTGGGGGCAATTTAAATCGTGCACACGCGACTTTCTGGTAATTTTCAGCCCACCCTCACACTCTGCATGGTTTTGCACACTATTCAAGTTTGAAGTGTGCACGTTTTTTGCTTCGAAAGTATGTAAGTTTCTGCTAAGAAATGATCGAAAAAGTCAATCGCTGTCCACCCTTGCAGGATCTCAAAGATTCGATGCCAAAACAGAGTCTGATTCTGTGTCGATGAAAAGAAAAGCTATGATGACTCCATCGCCTACGAGAGATGGAGATAAACAGTAGAGTTCTGAATAGTTTCTACTTGTTTGAGATTAGGATGGATGTTCTTGTCCGAAGCTTTTTCTAGTTCATGAGAAGGACACAAAATCATCCACAAAATTGTGTTAGTCTGCTTGAGAATTTTTGCAATTTAGACCTAGACCGCCTCTCCATGTGTTTTAGTGTTTTTATCGCTATTTTCTTACCCAAGATTTCGAGACTACAAGAAGAAGAGGATTTCGGATTTTGAGCAACTTTAAGAGTAGAGAAGAACGAAGATGTGGCTAGATTAACACTAGAAAATTCGACTTATAAAGAATGTTTCACCCTGAAAAGTATATCGGTAACTTACCTCTTTTATTAAAATGATTTTGGATTTTTCTTTGTTTTACATTTAATTGATATGAACGATGGTTTTTCTGTTTCACCTTTAAGAAGACGGCAATCATATCACCAATAGACCAACGCACATTTGCGCACGTAATCATTCATTAGTTATGACTCATGACCTGATAGACTGAAGTTTTCGATTTTATTGATAGGCGTGTCCTGTCAGGCAAGCTGATTTTTTCGAAAATTTTACTTGTCTCTGACACGACCATTCAATTAAATTTTGATTTGAATTTCATTCGTCAACTCTGGCACCAATACCACAGTTTTTGACTAAAGTTTGGATTTTCACCGGTATAGGTTAACATGCGCACAAATCTTTTACTTCTTTTGATCTGAGAGTGGAATTTGAAATCTATGTTTTCATTACGTACGACTTTTGCTATCACTGCGTAGCTAACAAATGAATTAACCGTCTGCAAAAGGCATATTTCAGGAAACACCTTAAAATTCGTGTAGCACACGAATATCATGCAATTCTAATTGGGCTTCCAAATACAAACTTATTCTTCATCGAAACTAATTGATTCAATACTTTTAATGATAATAATCCAAGTCACAATAAATTCATTGGAGTGAAAATAGTAGGTTAAAGCATCCGGTTGCGAGCAATTAGTTTCCAGTTCTCAAAACATCTTTTAATAAAGAACTGTGGAAAATGAACAATGTGGATTCCAACTCAGATTCTATATGTAACAGTTGGAAGAAAATCTTTTCATTTCCACTTCCAACTACTATACTGCTCGTTACCGGGTGCTTCAACCGTCATATAATATGTCTGTTTTTTTTTCATTTTATCTCGTCTACATTCCTAATTTTTATCACCAAGATACAATAAATTCAATTTCTTTTACAAAAATACTATTCGCTTACACATCCTCATAATTACGACACTGCGGCACTGGACCCGACCAATTTCCATCGGGCAAACAGCGTGGTCGATCGGGTGGTCCGTTCGTGCCATATTCAACGAAGCCGGGGCGACATTGTACGCTGAGAAAGTCGCCGGGATCGTAATGGAATTTGAGCGGAGCAATTAAACCATTCGGTGGATCGCCGGGATACGGACATTGAGATTTGCCTGTATTTGGTTGGTGATGGTATCAAAGTGACATTGATTAGAGACAAGCGATTTTTAAAGATGAAAAAATGGAAAGTTCAAAGCTGTATTGCGAGGGATGACGCACTTCTTTGGCTCATGGACTAAATAGAGATAGAGAGCGACTCCTCGCTAAATTGGTGTGTGAGTCGCGGGAAACAATAAACTGTAAGAGTTTTGATTCATAAGCATTTCAACTCCGAATACTTTTTTTCCTATTCCCCAACAACGGTTTCCTTGCTCTTCCTGACTTCACTCGGAAAACAATGAATATTTTGCTAGTATTCTTACGCCATGTTAAACATGTGCGACCCGCACATCCTTGAGTCAAAGATTCTCTTCATAATACCGTTAAATAAAACGTGTAATTGTGTAGTGTGTTCCTGCACATTTATCTTCCCATTCACCTGGATTTATGATTTGAGGAGAAAGTAATTCGTTGTAATAAAGCGTTCGGAGTTACAAGTGCACACATACACATACAACGGCGTCCGTTAAAGACACGATAACCCATTTACCCGTTACGATGTAATATCGGAATCCACCGTGGAATATAGTTTATTACCCACAGCCGGTTCTAAATGTATGTGCGCGAGCTTTTTACGGCTGTAATAATTAATTTTCGGAAGAGTTTCTCTACCGAATATGGAAACCACGACCGCGTCACCGCCAAGACCAAGGGAGCATAAAATATAATATGCTTAGATAACATACAACACACCGAACCGTTTGTGTACAACGCTGAATTATTTATTCAACGGCCATAGTTTCGGAAATATTTATTAGGTTCGGTTTGTGATCTTCCTGGTGATTAAGTTAAATGAATGTCTTTCGAGAGGGGGGGTTCGGTTGCCGCTTCACGGGTTTATGTTTATTTATATGAATGTTTTGTGTTGAGTAAATTATGCTTGGAAAAATCCACGAACGGATAGAGGAAATGGTTATGTGAATAAGGAGACTTAGAAGCAGATAATTTAGTACTTACAGAATGGCGGTGGGTGACTCCAAAAACCAGTTTCGGTGCACACGATACTCGCTTCGCCGACTAGTAAATGTCCTTCCGTGCAGCTGAATGTAACCAAAGCACCAACAGCATATCGACGATGACTTGCTGAACCGCTTGTGCCATCGATGCGACCGTTTATCGGGACTAGTGGTTGAGGACATTGGATTGCTAATGGGGATGAAATCGAGAGGAGTTACGGATTTTGTGAAGAAAAAGTTTTGTTTTATAGACCGAGAGCACACGTGAGTATTTGACCATCATAAGGAACCGGTTCGAAGCGCCTATGTCGAACTGTTTCATTGGCCAACGAGGAAAACATTTCTGTTCTACAACTTTTGAATTTCATAGTGTTTATCTCAGCCATCAATCATTGCTAAAAATTGTATCAAAATGAAGTACTACATCTAATGAAGAATTCAATTGAAAATTTAAATTCTGGCTGAAAAGACTGTTGTTTTCAACAGACATGACCGACCTTCCAACAAAAACTCCTTTCCGTAATTTCATTCTTCATTTGACTCTCGTACCTACATTTTGACACTAATTAGGACTTTATACGATGTTCGACGGCTGAGATATACACTAGAGCTGTCCTCACTAGGTCTGCCCTACTGCTCAAATATGAAAGCTCTCGGTCTATATCTTGAGAGGCTGTAATTCTTGAAAAGCGACTTGACAATCCCGTAGAATAACTCTGGTTTTAGGGAAAAAAAGCAGTCGAACAAAAATCCCTTTCGGTCTTACCTTTGCATCGGGGTACTGGACCACTCCAAATGCCATTCGGTTCACATTCTAATCCGGGTGGACCACTCAATCGATATCCCCATGAACACTTGAAAATGGCTCGACCCCATGCAGAAGCATTGAGTTCGGTCAAACTTAAATGAGGATCTTCCAAAAATAACGGAGGACACTGAATTGAATGGCAAGTCGGTGGTGGTGATGACCAGTTGCCTGTACCGGATCAAACACTTCATTAAATTCAACTCAAATTGAAATTTCCTTAAGCTTCCTATTTTTGCGTGAGTAGGAATTTTCATAGGAAATTTATGCAAAGCTTGGGCATGTTTGTATGTTCGAGTTGATGTTTTTGAATGTACAAAATTTCCTAATGAAATTAACATTACGAAACGACTCACCTGACGCTAAGCACGTTGAATTCGAAGTTCCTTCAATTGTATAGCCGAGTGGGCAACCATACAGTGCACGATGTCCCAACTTAAGTCCTTCCAAACGCAACGTCAACGGTGGTGGCGGTTCTGGGTGATGTGGGCAATTTGATACTGATTGAAAAGGATAATGTTGAATGAAAACCAATAAAAATTTTTGTCGTGTCGACTTACCAGCGACCACAATATTAATCGAATTGGTTAGACCTCTGGGCGAGGCACATGTGTACGTGCCCGAATCTTGTGTCTGAATATCCTTGATGGTTAATCGATATTTTGTGGCCTTTTCGTCGGGAACCATTGACCATCCTGCGAACATGAATAATGACTATTCAGAAAAGCATTCAGGCGGGAAGGCATAGAAACCGTCCGTCATGGTTGGCGTAATGAAGAGGCTGATAGTAAATTACATTTTCTTCTAGAAAGTATTTGCAGCTCAAAAACCTTTCAATAATTCCATGTTAATGATGCCGAAGATTTATCGATTTTTTCCCTCTTTCTCTTTCTTTTTTTCATTTACAGAAAATTAGTTGAGTTGAACGATAAGAGTGGCACAGCATAAGCCTCTCGACTATGACAAATCAAATTGAATTTATCAAACCCAAAGCTCACAGTACATGCCATTTTCGATGTCAAATCAGATAAAAGTCCTATATTTCATGTTGCGTAGCTTTATCTTTTATTTAGGGG
>JANTFA010183301.1:0-18489 GCA_026413405.1 Phytosciara flavipes
GTTACGAGTGATGAAAAGTTGAATTTTTCGGTACTTCTCTCTGTATTTGCGGCCGAGAAAAAAACTTCTAGTCTAAATCCTAGTTTCGGATCGGATACTCAATTAATATACTGAGCTTTACTTTTCATCACTCGTAACAAAATCTACTATTTTGCATATATACCTAGTCAATCGCTTATTACAATCATCATTCACGATAATAGATGACTACCCCCTTTCTGAAAGGTCGATGAAACTTTGGTGTTGTCATCGCACTGCGATTAAGGAATAAACGAAACGAACGAACGAATTTAATCTCCCGAAGTATTGACAATACGGCAATATCATTATGTAATAAAAAAATAAGCGATCACGTCCCGAGCTATGAATGCATGTAGTACAATCAATCAACCGAAAAGACAAAAACACCATTCATCATTATAACCCGAAAAATAATAAAATAAATAAAATTTATTGAAAACCACCGAATCAATAAATTTTTAATCAAATTTGTTCATTCGAATATGGTATATCCACCACCCAAGAACACTGTGCTGTTGTATGAGTTATACATACCGCAATGTTCGATTTCATTGCCAATAAAGGCGAAATCGGAAATAATAGTTAACAGTGCCAATATTTTGAGAACCTGATGGCTTAATATAAGAGTATGATGATGACTGCCGCCATATTCCAATGCTATAGCTCATTTCTTTCAAAAATGAAAGGCAAAAAAATTAATTTTTCGCAGCGATATTGAGTACACACACACATTAAATACGGAGATTGTAAGACTATGGCCTGCGGTTATTTAAATAGTTTCAGTTTAAAGAAAAAATTGTCTGGGTTGAATGGTAAACGTATTCAATTTTCTACGATTTATATCGACAGAAAAGCACTTTGTTTCTCAATTTAAATATTGCTTGTAAGTACCGATGCCATCAGTCCTATCATGTATGAAATATTGAGTAGCCAGTAATGATATGAGGTGTACAGAGAGTTGATTATTTGGACGACTGGGACGTCCCAGTCGCCATAATTATCAACTCTCTGGAGGTGCCAACTTGGCACTGCCAAGTAGCTCAATCGGTAGAGCGTTGAACTCATACGCCAAGTATCCCGGGTTCGATCCCCGCAGTGAAGAATCCTGCCTGGCTCTTTCTAATCACAAGGTGATTAAGTATTCGCCATTAGTCCATTGCCTCTATGAACTACCATAATACCCAGGTAGTTCTAATGAAGCCACACCGGCAACACATAACACTACGTCACAACCATGACTATCTGCTCCATCTATGATTTACAGATGCAAGCCCCATATTCACTAGATTTCTAGTCGAAAAAATGCTTGAATTGATTTCGTTAGAATCAATGAATCAACGCACAACTATCCCATTTATAGACAAGGTGCAGGGTTCATTCCATTCAAATGTCCTAGTCCTAATGATTTGATTCCCGTCAACCTCTAAACACTGATGGGATGATGATGTGTCCGTCCATATTCTCCATTAATGTTGATTGAATATTGATACGGTTGCGATGCGACATTAGAACTGTCAAATCCAATCATATCAAACTCTAGAGAATTGCTGTCCAGTAACAAAAATAGCCTTGAAAATGCTCATAATTCAGCATTTTATGTCCTCTGACCAATGGTATACAATGGTCAGTAGACACCCTTCATTTACATATTACGTTCGAAACTTTTTCTTTTCTTCCTTTTGTAGGTAGGTCTTTGATCCTCCTTAATTCATCCCATCAGAAGCTTATCAATTTATGAATATTACAAAAGAACTGAAAGAGTCATTTTACCATGTAGTGATACAGATCCACCTAAAAAAAACCTCTATTCATAAAACATGTATGCGATTTCGTCGGCTGTATACTACACACACACACTACACGTTTTTCGGTGGAAATATAAATTTCAATATTGGTTGCTGTTTTTATTCACAATATGATATTGGGTATCGGTGCAGTAATATTTCATATCTCAATGGCTGGAAAAACATAAATTTCTCGAAATATATTAATAAATAAATAGCAAAAGATATCGTGATATCGGTGTACGACGTACACACAAACACACACACACTCTGATCCGTGAAAATATTTGCTTACGTAATATTTTCCTGCTCTTAAAAAATAAGGCGTCGTCGTTCACGTCAATAAAACCTTTGAAGAAGAAAGCACAAAAAAAATTGTATTAACGTCTCGCAAGACCATTGGAGCGTGACATTACCTATGCTTTCTTTATGAACAGAGCCTACAGTTAACAGGAAAGAGCCAAATCAGTAATTTCCGGCACGTTGTTGCTGGAAATGTGCTTACGAAATTCATCGATTTGTATTTGCAAATCCTGGGATTCAGCTAAGTCGTAACTTTATCAAATTTTGAAAAATGAGCCACGCAAAACTTTTTCTACTGACACAACGAAGGTGTCTCTATAAATGACACATGCCCTTTAGTTTGCATGCTCATACGTGCAACGTTTTTTTTTCCTTTCTTTCTTTCATTTAACTCGGTAGAATTGATAATGTTGTTTGGAAACTAAGGGGATAATGTAATAGGATTTTCTCTCTGAACTCGGTTCAACAGATTCTGTTGTTGTATCGTGTGGTACATTTCGTAATGTATTTGATAACGTCAAGGGACTTATCCACTTCTGCGAATTAGCTCGAATATTATGCTATTTGCTCTGCATTTACTATGGAAGCTACATTACGCTTCAATGGACAGGCAAACACATTTGGCGAATAGAAACCAAAGTTTTATCAACCTTGTCTTTGTAGTGCCAATCATTTTGCGAAAAAAGGGTCAACACATTTAAGTTCTGTACGAATGCTAAAAATAAATGAATTATGTTTCACATTTTACGTCACACTCCGAGGGGGGAGCAAAACAGCAAAATGTGACGGCCCTAACAAATTTGGGTCATATTAGACCCTTTTATCGCGACGGGGGACGATCGAAAATTCCATAAAATAGCGTGACGTAATATGTGAACAGCCCCTAAGGACTGTTGACCTATTGATCAAAGATCAAGTCACTAGGTTAAATACTGCAGATAAATGGCAATTGTATTTGCTCTGCCTGATGGTCAATGTGGAATTAGTTATCTTTAAAAAAGGCTCTTGGTCTATCAGCTCATCCTTTAGTGGGAACTATACTTTTAGTTTCTCCCTTGTTTTTCGTGCCAATTTTACTACAAAGAAGCAAAAGTTTATTTCAGTTTCTTCATGTTTCTTTGTAGCATATAGTGCTTCCATCAACTCTTATCGAACTAATAAGCTTTGTGATACACGTCTATACATTGCTCCTAAAATTAAATTATCGCTGTTCCATATTCCACTAAGAATGGCGGCTCGTCGTTTTAGTTGAATTAAGAAACTTTTTTTTTATTGTCGCGATACACATTTTCTTACATTTTTGCAGCTGTATGTCATGTATATAAAATAGCCTACAGTGTAGCGTCGACTATGATAATAATGCTGTTTAATCTTTGAAGAGAAAAGAAAGAAAGAAAAAAAACGGGAAATACATCAGCCGGAAGTAAAATGTGAGCACGCTTCTTCCACTAAGTGATTACAATGGAATATTCAGCTGAAAAGAAAACTTTTTTTCATCGCCGTTTATGCAAGGGGCGACGAACCTAATTTATTCCATTCATTCCGAAATTTATTCCAATTATTCCATAAATTACAGACGTTCAAGTGTGTCATCCCTCGCGTTGAAGCCATTCGCTGAGACTCGATAAGACAAACTATAACGAATCGCAGTTCTACCTCTAGCCTTACATCGAGAATACCCGGGTTCGAACCCTGGTGTGGACCAATTCTGTAGAGAATTTTTCCTCAAAATATATTATGCAAGTAACGTTACTAAGCAGCACTCAAGCTTCAAGAGTGGGAAGTTGAGGTGAAAATACACCAACGAATCGTACACAATGAACTATGACGTCATCCATATTCGATGAAATTGTGTACGACGCACGCCTGTTCAGCTGCTACGTTTGATGGGGTGTGAAAACGTCAAAAATAAGACAAAATCGACACCAGTAGAGCGATGATTCAAATCGGTTCGATTCGCATTTAGGTGTTGTCAGATGTATTAGGACGCGTAGTTCGGAATACATGTTAAGCATGGTGGTCTCTATTGTGGTTAGCTCGCACCAGCTAGCAGTTACTCCGTGTAACACCCGGCAGTCGAAAAAATCACTTTACAGTGCTGCTCTCGACTAACAATATCATTTGGATTATTATAGTTCTAGCTCTGTCATCAATGCGCCCTCTCAGAAAGAGCCGGCTGATCTATCTCTATTATCTTTGGTAGATCTATTACTTCATTTGTTTGACGTAATTCGTTTTGCTTGATTGAAGGTCTTTTACTTTATTTGTTTCAACGTACATTTTTGTATGCAATGGAATGATGTGACAAATCAATCCTTGATTTCGGTCGTCATTGTCGATAACAGATGACTACCACGTTTCTGGAAGATTAGAACCAGAAAATTATTGGTTCCGAAATTAGCCGAGGGGAAACAAAATCACGAAAAACCAAATAAAGTGGCGAAATTTTCAAAACCAATACATTTTTCATTTCTGTGTTTTACTTGAGTTCTTCATACGAAACTCAATAAACCACAAAACAGAAAATGTGTCGGTTTTCCGAATTCCGTGGGTGTAGTTGTTCGACCCTTGAAGTTAGCTGCTTCTTGAAATATAAGTTTCATTAAGCCTCTTAAATTATTTCCAGATAAAATTCCGTATCTGTTCATAGACTGTCTAACGTTCATCCACATTTCATATAAACTGAAAGGTTTACATGAACACGGTATACGGTAGGTGGGAGTAAGAATTTTACGGGTACAACATGTTCTGCCATCCGACATTTAGTTTTAATCTAACCCAAATCAAAGATGAAACTCACTCTGACTTACAACATTGAAATTGGATAACATTCTCTGAAAGGAATTTTCCTTTTTTTGTGTTTTTTATCGAACGTTAAATTGGGTTAAGTGTAAAAGAACTATCGTCACTCACACATATCGCCTATCAATTATTTCATATAGAACATTGCCCGTGTATTACGTCACGTTCAAGTTTCTCATTTTTTGATTCATTATACCCTATAGTCGATGGTGGCTGGTATACGGAGATATCTATAGGTAGAAAAAGGAATTTTCATTAATCCTTTATAGCGAGCATTACGAGTATACACTCTGATCATTAACGTTATCCCCAAGTTAGTCAACAGCACTTCACTAAATACTTTTTGCTTTAAATTATTTTATGCATTGGCGTGTGTATCTGAACTGCTGAAACAGAAACAAGATACAACTTGCGTCAATAATGATTCCAATATTCACGTAGACGAACACTTTGAATGTAAGCTTATTGATGGCAGGCGTCTTCTATATATTGTGTGCACTTCTTCTGATGGTAACAATTTACCGTTTCGGGAGGAATAAAAATAAGAATTCGAAACAGTCTGAGACGAATCATCGGATGCCGTTTTATAATGAGATAAGATGAAAAGGGTGATGAATCTTTTCACTGTTATCAACCCAATGAAACCTTAACGAATCAACGAATTAATGTAATTAATCAACTTAACGGAACAGTGAGATTTCAATTTCGATATTTTCTTTTGTTTGCCAGGCTCTGTTGCATACTCATGACGTAGTAGCAAGAGAAGTTTACGGTGAGGAGGCTTTACGTGTTACCCCGCCACCAATAGCTCCATATCTTAATGGCGACGATGTCGATAATGTGGAAAATGGCGACCTGCCACATGTTACGAGAGTGCGTTTAGTTCAATTCCAAAAGAATACCGATGAGCCAATGGTAAGTGGGATCGTGAACGAATTGATGAAAATATTTACCGCAACACAAAAACTATCTGAATTTCAACAGGGCATAACATTGAAAATGACCGAAGACGGTCGATGTATTGTCGCCAGAATTATGCATGGCGGGATGATACACCGTCAGGCAACGCTTCACGTCGGTGACGAAATTCGTGAAATCAATGGACAGCCCGTTCAACATCAAACTGTTAGTCAGTTGCAAAGGATGCTCGTAAGTTTATTGAATTTGAAATTCGTAATGACCATTGTTGACATGTCGAAATTTAATTACGCTAGCGTGATGCTCGAGGATCTGTAACTTTTAAAATAGTTCCTTCATACAGAAGTGCCCCACCACCATGCGAGGTAAGCAAAATCAAATCTCAATATTTTTTGTTGTGATTTATCATGAAAATATGAAACAAAATCACGACACAATTTTTGTCTTATGAAAACATGCAGCTATTCAGGATTAGACCTGCACCAGTCTTAGTAAGTATTTTCTCAAATGTCTCAGCAAGTGATGCGGTATGCGATGTGATATTTTGTTGCAAATTTTGTGGATTTTCTTTTAAGTTTTCTTTTGGATTTTGTTATTTAACTGTGATGCTGGTTAAGTTTGTGCCGACCAGAGATTGACGTAGAAGCGAATGAAAGGAATCGAAACTGCTTTCATTATTTGATTAAGATGCATGCTGCCTTCTGAATAACATAAACAACAAGTTGCCCTTATTAGCATTTCAATGTTTGTCCGACGATACTTCTTTCTAATTCGGTAGAACATTTCGTGGAGTCAAACAAGCTCATTAGATGTGTTTCTTAACACTCATACGGTTTTTGTATCTAGTCTACACCTTTACATTCATCGAATCATTTTGTTATAATGACATTGAAGTACTAGATTCCGGTGATAGCAAGTCCCTTCATAAAGCTTCATCAGCCAAAGAAAGTCAAAGAGAATCTTCCAAAAGCTTGTGCTGTTCTGAGTTAACGCAAAATGTCGGTGATTCAAAGTCTGAGAAACTTAAGAGTTGACCTGTGGAATCTCAAGGAAAAAAGTTTCAACCGAGTTGCTTGGTGAAGACCGAAGATATTTTGTTTTGTCGCTGAAAGAACTAGAGGGTTTGTCATTAACAAAGTATGTTCAAAATTAGATACGAACTCACTTCAACCTTTCACAGGTGGGAAGCATATTGGCAGCATGATTATTCGTCGCTCGCTTTTTTTTCTCTCTCACGACTACTAACTACCGTACAATGACCAAAATGACAATCTTCTCGTTTTTTTCTGGTTTCATAATTCCTTCAAATGTGCATCTGGCATTTCTAAAGCCCACCAACACTGGCACTTAAGTGATTCAAATCAAAAACATTCCGTGTTCGGACTTTGTGAAATTTCTCTTCTAGCAGCCAGTTTAGTTGAGAAGCTAAGATAGCATGTTCAATAAGCGGTCGTGTGGCAGTGGCGTGGCGAATTATTATTTTTTGTTTGTTTTCCATTATGATTATTGCTTGGTTGTTTCAGTAAATACTTCTCAAAAATCTTTGACAATAAATTCAACAAAAGAAATTTAAATTTAAAAATTTTCATCATTCACTGGTTGATCAGATTTTTGTGCGAGCTCAATTCGACTACGATCCACTTGATGACGAATTAATACCATGCGCTCAAGCCGGAATAGGTTTCCATGTGGGAGATATTTTACAGGTAAAATATTTTGCAAAAAAAAACCACTAACCAACCAAAGCGGTTTGCTGAAAGAATGGTTCTTTGTTCTCCATAGATTATCAGCAAAGATGATCATCACTGGTGGCAGGCTAGACATGATACCGCTGGTGGGTCGGCTGGCTTAATACCATCACCGGAATTACAGGAATGGCGAATCGCTTGTCAGACGGTGGATAAGACGAAACAAGAACAAGGCAAGTACTTTCATTCGAATGCCCACATTCGATAGCAACACTATTAATATCTGACTGTGTGTGCGTGTGTGTGGTGTTTTATTGTAATATTGTAAAAATATCATTTGAACTGCTGAGAGTAATTAATTTCCTTTTCGTTGTGTTTTGATTTTCATTTTGAATCGATTAAAATCGCAGACGATAAAAATAAACCATTGACGGCTCATCCATATAGCACCACATTAAAGCCAATGTCTTACATATGAAATTACCGAGTGGATTGTGTCGTGTATTCTGAACCATCATTAGGCTCTGCATACACGATTATCAATATGACGTGGGTGATAATGAAGATACTCACACACACATACATAAGGAGGACACACGATTATAACACACATTGCTTCCGTTCGATTGATTCATTATCACTGCGATTAATATTAACTCGTCGAAAAGATACGCTTCATCTACTAAAAATGGTCATCGATAGTCATGAACCCATCTCCCATCTGTAGGAACATCAAATTTAATCCTTTTTTTTTGTTAACTAAATTTTCACATTGAGTCACATTGTTTCGGTGAAACATGTTTCTCTGGAATGGAAAAAAAAGAGTTTAGTTTTCAGTTAATGGCTAACGAAAGGGACAAGTTACGATACGACTGTAGGAGAAGCTTCTTGCTAACAAAAAAAAAATAGATCGACGGACGCCGCCATGGTAGTCATGGAACATCATTAACAAAATGAAATTTTATTTTTTCTCAATTGCGATAAAACCAAATGAATCGAAGGATTCTTGTAGCTGTTCCACCACCAATCTGCAATGTTCCAGCGATAATATTTCATTGATTTTATCGAACATTAATGAAAATATTGTTGATTGTGGTGCGTGATACTGACGCAGAGGTGGAACAGAATAAAACCTGGGATTTGTTTTTAAATTAAAGTGCAAATTTTGTAAACGATACTGGGATTACCCTGTTATACGGGAAGCACGTACAAATGATCTGTGCGGTGGCATAACTTTCCCCCATTGCTCAAGCTCATTATATAGTTAACATTCGAATGTTTTGAATTTTAAGAGTAGCGTTGGAACAATCACAGATTCTAGTTTCTCGTGAAATGGGAGCATATTTCGGTTGATATGTGTGGGTGTGGGAGTGTATGGATGTGTTTTTCTACCATAATACAAACGTGATACGAATATTTGATTTTATAAAATTTTGTGAATTTGGCGTAAAGCTTGAAAAGTTACAACCTGAATTCGCTTGGAAGACTATTACAAAAACATTTGGTCGTTGATTGTAGGGTGGACCGTTTACAATGAAAATATTGCTGTAGCAAATAGTTCAATTCGCCTATAAGCATGGAATGTTGAATCATTGAGATTGGCAAAGCGCAATAGCTTTGCTGCTATACTTTGGTATGAAAAGTGTTACAGCCAAAGTCTTTCGAATGAGCGATTTGTTTCAGCTGCTTCCCAGCTAGTCAACTCACACAAGCAGAAGTGTCAGATTTTACTGATGAGATAGCCACATGCACTCGCGTGGTAGTAGTATGACCGTATGGATCAGCTGAAACAAAATGTTTCTCTTGTTTGAAAGGCTTCGGCTGTATACTGTTCGCGCGTCATTTCTTCTCCTTTAATATGGTCTATGGTCTATAAATCTGCAGACGAGTGCGAATTTATGGTTCGCTTTCTCGTCTCTCAATCCGCCCTACCGCTATGTTTATATAAAATAAAATTATTTTGATCCATTTTCTATTCCCATCATTGGACCGTGTCTAACCGAACGTATATTTTCAATTTGAAAAATAACGAAATTCGTGGAAGACTTTTTTTCCCTATGCTTTCAACTTTCAATGTTTTGTTTTCGGTTCGTTTCGATATTATTGTATGGTGCGTTATTGGCTGGGATGGTTTTTTTTTCTTTCTCATATGTTTGAAAACAAAATTAACAATTCGTTACACACCAATAGACTCTTTTGAAACGGTGTACACAGGCCGAGTATTGCTAGGTGGCGTTTATTCAAAGTGGGTAATAATTTTATTGCAAAGCGGCAGATATTTTATTGATCGTACTGAACAAAATGATAGGACGACAGTGTACAAATTGTTAAAGGAAATTCAATACGATAGAGTGTTTACCGAGAGCAAACTGGTCTCGGTGACAACGTCAAAAATTCGCACTACAAATGTCAATCAACAAAAAAGCGTGGAATTTGACGTTAGAGCCGCACTCTACTCGGTAAGAAACTTCGACATAAAGACCGATCGTGTACATTGTGCATTGAATGTGTGTGTTTCAGTCCCTACTTAGGGCCATTCATAAATGACGTCCTAAACTAGGAGGGAGATGGATTGTCCTGAAAATTCGACGACTCACTGAAGAAACGGTCGACATCTTTCGGTACTCACCGTTTCTTCAGCATGTCGTCGAATTTTCAGGACAATGGGGGATGGGAGAGGTATAGGAGAACATAGGACAATGGGGGGAGGAAAATTAGGTTTGTCGAAAACAGATTGTCAGTTCTCATACGCTTTGACCGAAATGTTTTGCGAGCTATTTGTGGTTTTTGTTTCAACTATATCTTCAACAGGATACTTGCACATGGTTAATAGGGCTCGTGCAATAATGACGTCCGCGCATAAGAGGGAGAGGCAGGGGAATCGAGAAAACGAGTCACGCAATGTTGTAGGTATAGGAAATATGTGGACGAAGGGGGGAGGTGGGTCAAAAACCTTGAAAGTGTTGTGGACGTCAGTATTGCACGAGCCCATAGTATGCTCATGAGACAATTCGTTCATTTACATAATTCTTTGTTTGAATTGTTATCTCATAAAGTACAAAACATTCAATTAATGATCGTGTTAGAACAATGTTCAATAGTCTACTGTTTACCAGGAAAAAGTCTCATGTCCGACACGGTTTATTAAAGTCCCATGGTGGTTTTTTTAACATTTCGTTTGAAAGGGAGGGTATCAGTAACACAAACGAGTTTCACATTGAGATCGTACAAATGAAAGTTAAATAGAAACGCCGCTGCCACATGAATTTTAATTAACAAAATTAATTAAAAATGGGAGCGAAGACAATTCCCTGCGATACTGAAAATCATAAATTATAAGCAAATACCAAATCAAATCGGAATCATTTAAAAAAAATACAAACTCAAGACAAACACCGAAAAAAAAATTATGGAAAAAAATCAGAAATTTTTTTTGCGTTCGTTGTTTGTCTCTCGATCGAAAGCGCATAATCAACATTCATATCATTGCTTTTCAAATTGAATTTGTTTTTTCGTTGAAATTTTAAACAAAATTTTCTGTTCAAAAAAAGAAGAAGAGACTTTGTTGATTCGAAAAAATTTTGTTCCATTTTTATATTTACATTTAATTGTCGTTTTTCATTATTGAGTGTTGACTTTGTTTTTGTTACGTGTTGTTGTGGCGGCTATAATTACCATAAAAACAGGAGAGTCTGGACCAGGATGTTCAGCTCATGCCGAGGGATGTGATGGATCCACAGGTATACAGCATTACCTCAAAATAAAAAAAAAAGAAAAAAAAACAAAACCAAACTGCACCCTTTGTACATAATTTTGTAATCGGATGAAATTTCCATTTCATTTTTGGCGGCAAAATTTGGTTTGTTTCCACATTCACATTCTCTTTTACGGGAGACTAGTAGTTGCTAAGTCATAGAAATGAATGGAAAATTGACCAATTTTGACGATAAATTGAAAAACAAAAATTCTCATCGTAATAAAACAACCAAATTCAGTCAATTCAAGACAATTTTTTTTCGTACTTTTTGTTTTTAGAAAGTTTTGTGTAAATAAATTATATGATCGTCTAAACCCTTAAAATATATGAAGAGTCCCCCGCCCGCTCTCAATGAGTGAAATAACACAACCGAAAAAAAAGAGAAGAAGCGGCAGCGGCCAAACCAAAACCCTGACTTCAATGAAATCCCCTTCATTAAATCGTTTATTTTTTCACCAATGTTTTCATTTTCTGTATTACATCTTACCGACATTCATTTTTGCCTCTTTTTTTCACAAAATAACAATCTCGTTTCCAGTCCCGAGACCATTTTTGTTGTTTCGTTTCGTTTTATTTTCATTTAAATGTTACCATTTAGCATGTTTTCTTTTACTTTTGTGTTGATACGCTTTTTAGTGAGAAAAGAAAGGTAGGATGTTCTCGAAATTAATTTTATTTTATGCTAACTACCGAACCCAAAACAAACAAAATTTTCGTCCAAGGATAATATATAAGATAATCCACGAATTCGAGTATATAAATCGGTTTGATTAATGCAAACATCTTCCGGTCGATCGATATTATACTCTCTCTCTCAAATCTAAATTTGCCCAACAGTTCAAAGTGGAAAAGGAGAACGAGAAAATATTCTTTCGTATTTTCGTGTATACACGCAATGTATCCTCGATGGGGGGTAACCACTGGCTAAAAATCGGTTACAACAATCCCATTTCCACTATTCCAATTTAAAGAATTCAGAAATCCCACTCCATTACAGTTTTTAAAAAATCGCAATTCCGAGTGACATTTTTTTGACCAATACAATCTTCAAATCGGGGTTTCACTGCTCTGTGCCACCATGGCTTCGCGATTAAAAATGAGATTTGAACAGGTGAGTGGGCATAGCAATTTTTGATGCCCATGGCCCAGTTCATGCCCATTGTTCAAATAAGGAGCCCACACATACCTCGATGCCCATGAATAAAATGCCCGAGCCCATTGCCCAGCAGCTCGATTATGAATAAAATCGAGTGTTTAGCCTCATTCCTTATTTCAGTTGTTAAGACCATAGTGAAAGTGTCGAATAGGAAAGTCTACTCCGAAAACCTCTCGCTCTGCTCGCTCTGCAGTTGATATTTCCAAAGAAAATATTGAATTGACGACTTGTGTGTATAAACAGAAGTCAACTGTGTTCGCTGTAGACTTACAATTTATTTCTGCATCCGCAAACTTTCGTTCGTCTGTCCTTTCCACCGCAGGAATCGCCAAATAAATTCTTGAAATTTCACTCATTCTCAGAAATTTCCTGGAAGGTAACGGATTTCGAAATCAGGAACCTAACTCTTAAGACTCAAGAGTTAGGTTTCTGATTTTGAAATTTCGAATCTTATACAAAAATCGTAGTAGATTTATTAGATTTATCAGTTTGGGATGACCACTTTCGTGGTCGTGAAACGCAGATCTATTGATCCTTTGTTTCTATCCCTGTAATCACGTAAATCATGGCAGCAACCCTTGAAGAAACCACCTCAAAATCTCCCAGCATCTTACGTCTTGGTTGAAGAAACTTCGGGCAGTTACATATTAGGTGCATCCCCGTCCTTCTACCAGATCACAAGAACATCTCGGAGTATCCGAGAGTCTCAACTTATGTAGGTGCCGATTCAGCCCACAATGTCCCGTGATCGCGCCTACCAACCTTCTAATGCCACTTCGGTTCATCTCGAGCAAATCCTTGGCCCATTTATAGTTGGGTCTCGGGAAGAAGCACCTCGTGTGAGCACCTCCTCCATACGCTTCCCTCTTGTTTACGCTTCACCCAGTCATTTATGGCTTTCACACATAGTGACTGAGTTATCGGCAACTAGGGTTCTGGCCCAAACGTTCGAGCCGCTGAGCCTGCCTTCGCTAGCTCATCTGAAAAATCGTAGGAAGAGCGTAGGCATCCACTCTCCATGAAAGTACCCATTTCCAGCACTCTGCCCACCATATTTGAAGCCCATCATGCTCATACCCGCGGGCATGTGGCATAGGCTGCGGGCGGCCCACTCATGTCTGAATTTGAAGAATGTCTTGTCCAGGATAATGTCACTCGGACTTAAAATTCAAATCAAGTTCACACGTTCCATTGGCTGGCCCAAAAAATTCCACCAGTGGTTACCCCCTCGCATATCCTTCAATGTTTGGTGCACAAATCAGAAATATTTCGAACATTAAATCAGAAATATGTTTTGTTGGTAATTTAAATATCCATTAGTCTAAAACCACATCATTATAAAGAAAAATGAAAGAAGCAAAGGTAGATGGATGAATGGATTGGGTTTGTATTTGACTTTATGCTCCTCTGTATGATAATGCATCTCTATCAATGTTTTATGTTGGAAATAAAAACCATTCGACAGAAATGATTGAACGGAGTATCAGGTATTAAGAGCTGATATTTTCGCCGACTGAAACTAATGGCAACATATTATATGCCGATTTCGCAGCATATTGTATAGAACATCCATGTTGCTTCCTCTATGTGGGTTAAACCTCTGCTGCTGATGGTCTCCTTCGTTTTATGCATTGTCTTGATCCGGCGGTCGAAATCAGTGAAAATTGTGCTTTAGCATCATTCGAACGGAGACCCAGTAAATTTGATTTTGTCGTATCGTATCATATATATGTCTAGTTTGGCTTGTTTTCAGATGCTTTTGTTATTAAGCAAAATATTGTGTATACCAGGCAGAGCAAATCCAAGGTAGATGCGCTTGAGTTACCACAACTTTTGATGAGCTTTAAATGTTAATTCGTTTCACCGTTTTTCGCTTCATATTTTTTTTTTAAAACTTACAAAACATTCTCGAAACGAATCCCAGTCAAAAGTCAATCAAATGGATTAACGGGTTCCGATTTGTATACTTTCATTGCAGTTAACTGTTCGATTTTTGGACGGAAGAAAAAGCAATGTCGTGACAAATATTTAGCCAAACATAATGCCGTTTTTGATCAATTGGATCTGGTCACATACGAGGAAGTCGTCAAAGTACCACGTGAGTTTTAATTTTGTGAAAAATTGCATTGCCAGACAGACAATTCATAAACAATTCTCAAATATTCGATTTTAGTTGGTGATCCGGCATTCCATCGGAAAACTCTTGTGCTACTCGGTGCTCACGGTGTCGGTCGTCGTCATATCAAAAACACACTTATCGCAAAATATCCGGATAAATATGCCTATCCAATTCCACGTAAGAGAATTTACATTTCTGATTTGTTCGTAGTTCGTTGAAAAAATCGAAAATTTTATCCACAGATACAACGAGACCTCCTCGACCAGATGAGGAAAATGGTCGCAGCTATTACTTTGTTTCCCATGACGAAATGATGGCTGATATCGCAGCGAACGAATATTTGGAATATGGTAAGATTCATAGAATATGTAGAAGAGTCAAATTCGAAGCGTCTACAGGGGGAGGGAGGTCTGACAAAAGCTTCATACATTTTTGAAAATCGTAGTGACTATTTGCACCCGGGTGGGTGTGAATAGTGCATAAAACACTATTTGCACCCTTTACGACAATCACTTTGATTTTTCCTTCTAAAAATGGCAACGAAGACAATATATTATAAGGCAGCACTTAGCGAGTGACGGAAGACTGACTTCTGAAGTGACCGAAGACCGACAGCGTCATTCAGTGACAATTATGATAAACATGGCTCAATCCACGCTCTATATGCTTTCCATAGTACCCGAGCACTATTTGCACCCGAGTGTTTTATGCACTATTTGCACCCGGGTGCAAATAGCATCTACCTTTGAAAATTTCTTCATAAATTTTGAAGTGTACGGGAGGGAGATGTCTAAAATTCGTAATTTTGAGCGTGCGAAACTTGTGAATGGTCCTTACTAAGTCCGTTAAGGGGCTGTCCATAAATGACGTCCACTGTGATGAGGGTCTGGCCAAAGTGGACACGCCATGTCAAAGGCATTGGAAATGGTGGACGTAGGGGAAGGAGAGGTCTGAACATTTCGAGAAACAGTGGACTTCATTTATGGACAGCCCCTAAGCGTTTTCATTAAGTCGGCCCGTCGCCTTTCAGATCACCAGAGTGACTTGATGTAATTTTTTGTTTTCTTTATTTTTCTGTAGGTACCCACGAGGATGCTATGTACGGCACGAAACTTGATACGATTCGAAGAATTCATAACGAAGGAAAAATGGCTATTTTGGATGTTGAACCGCAAGCACTAAAAATTTTACGAACTTCTGAGTTTACACCGTACGTTGTATTTATTGCCGCGCCATCGCTCAACAACATAGCCGACGTAAGTTGAATGCATTTTTTTTACGATGTGAACGTCAAGCCTATCCCACATGCTAAGTAGAGAGTACTCAAATGGTAGAAAGTTAGTAAAATCTATGTTGCTACTGTACAATGAAGTCATGCCGCTGTGCCTGCAATATTTTCCTCATTTCATTCCTACCAACCAACGAACATTGTCCAAGCATGACTTACCTTTCCCATCGCGCTATCATTTGAGAATTTGTTTTTATGTTGCGCGTGATTCCACATTTACCCTCCTCAATTCTGTGTGACAAAACTGGAACTAACATTTCAATTATCCGTTTTTAGTACGACGGCAGTTTGGAGCGCTTAGCCAAAGAATCGGATATGTTACGCCATGCATACGGTCACTTCTTCGATTTAACAATTGTTAACAATGACATCGGAGAAACGATCATCGCCTTAGAATCGGCCATCGATAAAGTTCATTCAACATCACAATGGGTACCCGTTTCCTGGTTGTACTGACAAGATAGCGAACTAGAGTACTCCTCCGAATGTCTGGACGATTGCGATTGTGATTGCGATAATGAGTCTCATTTCGACATCAAATGAAAAATTCGGTAAAAAAAAAACAAAAAAAAAATTTTATTGAGAAATGAAAAGATGAAACGAAATGAAAAGGGAAAAGAAAATTTTCAATAGAAATTCTTCGATGGATCGTTTTTGTTTTTGATAGAATTTCCTTCCGGTCTGTTAAGTTTTCTATGTGAAGTCCTTTTTCACTGCTACAAATATTAATTGGGAGTACTTTAGAGATATTGTGACGATGGAGAGAGAAAATTCATTTTATTATCATTGAATTGGGAATGAATCAATTCGTAGAATTTAAATTGAATTTCGATTTTTCGAATTATATTTTTAGTCAAAACACAAAAAAAAGAAAAATTAACCCAAGAACCGAACGAAAGCTCAAACTGAATCAACATAAAATGTAAAAAAAAAATCATTTGCTCTAATCTTCTGGTGTTAAAGGTTTTTTGTTCCTCTTCGCATTATTCTTCTTATTCCATTCATTGTGCCGACCATAGCGTGCATATTAGTCACCCAAAAGGGAATGGGGAAAAAATTCAGCCAGCTACGTATCTCTGATTGATTTTTAAAGCGCTAAGAAAGGGTATGTTCAGTGCCGCATCTAAACATACTCAACGCCCCGGGCCATGCGTGTTATTTCACAAGAAACATCAATGTAACGATGAATACCAATATTAACTGTCGAAAAGCCGTACAGCGGAAACTTTTCCACTTCCAAAACAGTTATTTATACAACCGAGACAATGCCCTGAACCATCATGGTCCCAGTAGTCCCTTTGCATATGCGAAATTGAGAGTCATAACGGGAGGACGAATGAAAATTTCAGCCAGTTTTCAACCCTGGCATTGGAAAATTTTATCATTGAATCGCATGGCGGATATCTTAGAACTAGCACAGATGCGATGCTTCTTCATTTCGACACACCCTCGGTCTTTTTGCAATGACAGCTGACTAGTCGTTCTCTCTTTTTAGGACTTGTTCCAATTATTATCCCTTGGATTTCGAATTGTATCTCACGCACCCTACGTTAAAGGGATGATAACAAATTGATTCATTCAAACGTGTTGTCTGAGTGATTCCGTTACATCGTTATGTGCAACGACGGTCGGCTGCAATGTACGTTAGGTGCTCCGCTATGGCAATTAATTCTTAATTTTTAGTTAAAAACATTTAAAATCGTCGTTAACATTTACAAAGTACTTTCGTGCCATAAATTTCCCATTTCTACTACTTCTACCATTTCTCCGTAACGAATACAAATGGATGAATGAGTGAAGTAGCAGAAATGAGTGAAGTAAAGAGAATTTATAACACGAAGATACTTTTGAATGTTGATGAGTGTGAAGAAAGAAGGGAAAATATTTTAAAAGAGCAATCATCTTACACTATTACCGTCCATCTCGTGATAAAGGGACGTATCTCCATGCAGATCTCCATTTCTCTAATGAAATTGAACAGAACTTTCAGAACTTGTCGATGTAAGACCTCTCAATTCCGACAAAATTGGTCAACAAAATTTGGTTAGCAAAGTCGCAAGAGGACGAAATTTTGTGATGATGAAATACGTCACTTTGTTACAAAATGGACGAAAATGGAAAACTAATTTCAACTGAAAAATAAATAAAACGAAAAAAAAAAACTGGAAATAAAACTGAAAAGAAAGAGGGAAACAAACAGAAAAAAATTTATTTATTTCTAATATCAACATTTAGTTGAAACTATGTCGCAGTATTAATACGTAACGGTGATAATTGTTTGCATAAATTTATTTTAAAAAACTGAAACTAAGAAAAAAGAAAACAGAGAAAACAAATAAAGAAAAAAAAATGATAAAAAACCCAAAAAAACAAAAACAGAAAATAAACAAAAAAAAAATCTAATGAAAAAAAATTACTATAAAAAGAAAGTATAGTTAGAGCGATAATCTGCTAAAAAAAATGTTAACATTAAAAATTTAAGATAATAAAAAACAAGAAATTAAATCGACAAAATGAAAAACTGTTAAAAATATTAAAAAAAAAATTATACATAAAACAAATGAAGAAGAAGATGGAAGACGAGGAAAACATTAAAATAACAATTACAACAAGAGAAAAAAAAAATAAAATTAAAGAAAACAAAATAATTGAA
>JANTFA010183412.1:0-18484 GCA_026413405.1 Phytosciara flavipes
ATATAATTTACTCGCACAATTCAGATGGTCTGTGGCATTGTTTGTTAGTTATAATTTACACTAAGTAGCAAAATTTACAAATTGGAGAAGAGTTTACAATGTTAGTCAAGTTGTAAAACTTCAATTAATTACATAAAATAAATGGGGGAAACATTTTTGGTTTGAAAAAAGGCGCAGCTATTTTTTTTAAATTGAAGACTTTGATTGATTTACAGTCGAAGAAAAGTGAAGACCGACATGTTCTTAATATTGTATTTGTTGTTAAACAAATGACGAACTAGAATTTCAGTTCGCTAAACGCACACGACTCAGTACGAGTACAAGAATCTAAGTTTTCATTTGCTAAACTCTGACATTATTTTCGTCAAACAAATGTTTCTGCCACTGTTTCGATCTGAGAGTCAAGTGCAATGCTAGCTAAGATACTAACCGAAACACTTGTGAACATTTTGATTGTTTCTCTTTGATTCACTTAAGTCGAAACTGAAAGTATTGGCGAAGGATTCAAACTGATCGGAAATGAGGCTGCAAGTGAGCTTTATAGAAATTCAAATTACACTTACTGCGCATCATTCAAGTTCATAAATTGCTACGTATTCAATCAATAACACAATACGATTGACTGATGAAAAAACAAAATTGATTGGAATGATAGTCAGGAGTGGAATTACGACTGCATTTCTTTGCTCATTCCGCTATTCAACCTTCGTTCTGCAATTTTACACAAGGTGTCGTTGCAACAAGCCGATGTTTGTGATGTCAACAGAACTCATGACCTCAGGGCTCCGAAACAGTAATGGCTCAATTTCAGCTGTGTGATGAGAGTACGGAAAAACGTTTACTGTCATTTCCAAATATTCGTTTATGTACTGTATTGCCAATGCACTGTCAAGCAGCAAAGCTCTGAATCTGGAAGTCAAATAGAGAGCCAGAATCATTTCACTATTTGTTCTTGTTTCAGCACTTTATTGAATTTACCTGACTCACAGCTTCGCTGCTTGACAGTGCAGCGCCACGGGCTGACAACTTTCACATCTAATGCATAAACTTTCACAAACTGGCAAAATAGTTATTTTTCATGCTTCATACTGTGTACGACATCGCTTTCGCCTCCTTGGGATTTCATTTTTTACACCCACATTCAGGTCTGATGTTTCGGGGCCGAAATGAGGGCAATTTGAGATTTTTTTTTCTAGAGTTTTTGGGCTATCGCATGAAAACTTACATGTGTAGCTGTTTCAGACGATTCATTTAAGACGGTCTCGCTTGTACCACTCGCGAAATTGCCTAACCAATCGTCCAAAGCAGGTACACGTATAAGTAACTATTACGTCACAAGGGAGAGAGTTTTGTTTTGGAGCGTTTGAGTGTTGTAGCACGTGCCGAAGGCGTACAACAAATACTAAACTGATTGAAAGACAAATTAATGTTTCGAAAACCTGAAGTCATTCTCTATGCAACCACATTTTATTGAATAAAGAATTAAAATCAGTCAAGTAAAAAATAAAAAATTAATTATTTTTCTATTGACACGACTTTTTCTAAAAAATGGTCAACCGCATTGAACCCGGTAGAGTTGGTATTTTATCGCGATTTTTCTATGTACGTAGAGAAATGATGCCGTAATAGCACTTCAGCGTGAGATAATGACGCGTTTTGAATAACCTGTGACAACTATTGTGGATTCGATTATTATACGGAATTGCAAAACATTTTAATTGAATAATATGCTGATTTTACCTGAACAATTTTTAATGAAGACGAGGTGATGAGAAACGATAAAAATAATGCAAAATAATGCATAGTGAGCAAATATACAAACCAATGATTAAATGAAGACGCTATGACATTAGCCCCGTACGAAACCGTATATGAACAGTTAGTGCGTCATTAATGTTTCCGAAGCCAAATTCTACCACATTATCTACCACAAGGCAAACAAAGTAAAACGCAGCATAGTTGTCGATCCTTTCTGGCTAGGATGACAAAAACCTTCCCAAATATACCTTCCATACCTTCCTAAACAAACAGAAAATTTTGGTAAAAAAAGGAGAGTTTTGAATAATATAACCTTCCACTTTGTCGGTATGATAATTGGTGATTCTTGAGTACATTCGATCCGATTCGCGTCTATGAACCATCTTCTTTATCTTTTTCAGCATATTTATATTTACTGCTGAATGTAGACCTCCCCGACTTTCTTCCGTTTCGAACGATTGATTGCTACTGGTTGTCAATCCTCAAATTCTTTTCTTTTAGAAATTTTGTGATCATTCATCTACCTCCTAGTGGTCTGCCCTTAGATCTTGTGTAAGCTGGTCTCCAGTCCATAATTTTTTTTAGTCCAACGTCCATGAAACGTTTGGCCTTTGAAATGCAGGTATCTCTCTTCAGTGTGAAAATTCACATCCCAATCGATGTAGATTTGGTGTAAAATTGAATAATTTAATCTTTCAATGATTTTCCCTCTTAGTGTAATGACTCGAAATACATAATGTTGTTGAAGAGGTGGAGTATGTCTTCATATTGAATGACACATAAGTCTGCCACTCTTGTGATCGTGGCGAATATTTGTATCTCTTTCTATCGCATTTTTATCTTCACCTCAACTTCACCCCCATCTTCTTCGCACACGTTACACATTTGGGGCTGTCCATAAATGACTTCCACCTCGATGGGCAGAGGGTGGTCTGGCCAAAGTGGACACGCCATGTTAAATGTATTGGAAAATGATGAACGCAGGGGGATGGGGTCTACAAATCTTGAAAAGCAGTGGACGTCATTTATGGACAGCACATTAATTTAGCCTGTCACAGACGACACGCAAAACAACAATATTTTCATTGGATCTATTACTTCCTTTGATCAAAGTAAGTTAACATTTTTTACTTCAATTCTTTGAGCATGTATTTTACTGTTAAAAGTAAACCATCCAGACCATTTCATTTATTTTTTGACGTTCTTATTGAAGGCACGAAACCATTGTGTTAGTTGAGTTCATTCGTCTTAGCACATTTTTACTGAAATGGATCGTATCTTGCCCCGAATCTCAAGTGGCAGCATTATTTTATCGTCGCAAAACGACAATGAGACAATAATAGAAATTTATTGTAACATCCAATTCAGCGAAAAACTTTATGAATGACCCGATTGCAAGGGGTCAATCACACTCAAGAGACGTTGTCGATTATATAGTGTGATGGCAAAGCGACTGTTTCGGAAAGCTGCACCATTCAAGAACGTTCCAATCGAGGTTACAATTAATTGAAACATTCACCAAAAAGTCACACTTTCGTTCTGGGACAAAGAAATTAATTTTAATTCAAATTAGTTCAAATGTTATTGCAGTAATTAGCCCCTCCCCGCCCATTGTTAGACAGGTGACTAATAGGAAGCAGTTGATTGAAATTAATGACCGTCTCATGATACACATTAATAATCTTCTAAGGTTGACAAAAGAATGAAGTGAAATATGCTAGCCAGTGGCGTTGTTATGTTTTTCTATTTTGACACCAAAAAAAAAGTTGTGAAAAAGCGGTGGATGTGGGGTGTGTCAGAATGTCCATACCAATGCATGAGCATGATACAGAACTTATCAATTCCTATTTCCTTGTCTTCGTATTCTATCACATATATTACACTAAGTTCTTATGTCCCGGCACGTTAGTACGATGTTCGTACCGCTCATAGTTGCGAGCACTCTCATTCGCGAAAGTCACAACACACATGAATTCAATATGCCTAATACTTAAACTTTTGAAGTATAATTGAGTAATGCGCATATACAAGGGCAAGAACCTATCCAGTTAGCTATTTCTAATCAAGGAATAGATTACTTTCTTCGATCTCTTAAAAACGCTCAGATTAGAAGTAGTAGATCAGCTTGCCTTTTATTTAACATGTGTCTTTAGATTCATCAAGTTCTCTTGAAATGTATGTTTTTTCGGATTTGCTATAATGTTGATTTTTAACCAGATGACTGTGTTGCTAATTGGTGTGATTCAGGTAAGATGCCAATCATATTCAGCACTACTTGTTTTGATAAACGAATAATCGTAATCAATATTTGAGGTGAGTTCCGCCAAACCACTCGCTCCAGAACCGGAAACCGATCCGGCGAAATTGTTTTCCGCAGATGAATTGGAACGCGCGAGAAATGCTGGCCTATCAGATCGACATTTGGTTACTGGCAAAGTTGCCGGTTTCACACTTGACGAAATGGTCAAGATAAAGCCTTTGATGGACACTTGGAGCCCTAAGAACGTTGCATTTGATTTTACAGTCTGAATATACCGGTAATCCAAAGATTGATAAATCTCGTTCATTTTTCTTTCCCCGCCTTTCTAGTCTAAACTATGCAAAGTTTTGATATCTGGACACAAAACGGCATCAAATCATACCAGCGCTCACGAAGTAAGCCTTAAAAATCTGATGAAAACGGGAAAATTTTTGCCGGATGACGAATATCTTCACTTTTTGGTAATCTTTGATTTCTGTGAATCACTCGATGTAAATTGATTCGAATCGTTTTCATTTTAGCGAACCAAGGTTTGTGACTACGTAAGTCAACCGGACGCACATTCGTTTGATAAGAAATTCGTAACTCAGGAGCATATTCGTTCACTGAAGAAGAAAGCCAAAAATGCGACAGGCGCGGCTCGGGTTCAATTGGCGGTGAATTGATAGAACCGTTGAGTAACATTTTTTAAGTAAAGAAAAACTTCCCACTTTTGATTGACATAGAAAGAAATATGCTGCGTGAATGATGGTGGAGACATGTTGGACCCAACGAGTGTCTGCAGTTTAAATAACAATAGTAAATAAACAGTAAATAGCTTTCAAAAAGTCGGTCGTCGCAACCATTCCGAATAATTTTTGTAAACTCAATTCCAGAAAAATGTTTGCGATTTCATAGATGATAAAAATCCAACCGACGGAGAATGCCTAGTAGAAGTAGCCACTGAAATACCTAAGGCTAATTCCATATAATCAACTGGTTTGGACCGCTAAACGACCTACCTTCCACAGAAATATTTTGAAAATTAGCTTATTGATCACGCTTATAAACTCTGCTCGGACAAAGATTAAATCGTTGATCATCTTCGCCTACGTTAAAGCTTAAACTTAGAATAAAAAAATTGAACTAACGGCATTGGATTACTCACTTCTCATTCCGGCTAAGCATTAGACTTGACATTTTCTTTTACTTGACTTACTGAAGAAGAGTCATGTGAGCTGCTGTTACTTTAAAGATTAGCCGAAAAGTATTGCCAAACACGTTGCTCAGAGATGGTTGACGGCTCTTCATTCAGAGATGTACTACATCCCAAGCCATCAAGGTTTCCAATATCCTAGCAGATCGGCCAGGAAGTTGAAGGTAGAAAATCTTTACATCTCAAAGTAGAAGTCAACACCTAATGCATTGCTTCTAAGAACAATTCAATGTGGAACCAGCCTGCTTCCTAGGAACATTAAGCTGCCGCCATAGATGTAGCCGTGGACGAAAGATCTGATTATACCAACGTTAAGCCAGATGTTTCAGCTTCAAGTAACAGTAGCTGTCAACTTGACACCAGTCTGCTTCCTTAAGTTATTTATGAAAATACCCTAAAAGAAGCGGCAGCGTTGTGTCGTTCAAATCGGTTTTTGGACACCGACGCAATTTATAATTGAAGAAGGCAACCAGGACAACCTTATAGGCATTGCCAATCAAAGTATACGGTTCTGCCTCTGGATTTGTAAACAACGTGCTCGTCCATAGCACTCGCTACTAGCACGAACATTATTTTGACAAATGTCAAAGTGATTCAATGTTTCGAGGCTGGGATTGCATGTATTGTGAGTTTTGACTCGTATACAACGGAAGAAACGCAGACACCTAACATTCCTTATGTTCAAATCTAGTTAGTCGCTTCCTGAGCCAATATTCTAGCCGCCGTCATCAATCAACAAATGCAAACAACCTGAAATAAAGTACCGAAACCAAAGATTATAAAATATTCCATTGACGTAATCGATTACTTTTGTCATCACAGCAATGCGGTAAATCTTAGACAGTGACGTACATCGCTCAGACATACTGCATGCGAAGACCTCATTTTTGTGAAAAATTAAAGCCAACGACGAACAAAGAGTAGGAAATTTCCGGTAAAATTTGAAATTTACTGGTTTACGGAAAACTTCTTGAAACAAAATCAGATTTATTTCAAAAACAATTCATGATAAGAAACGTAATCGGTACGCTGGACGGATTACTCAAACTTGATTTATTAGACATGGGTGTTGTGTGTACGGTGCAAGCTAAAATATTTGATGGGAAAACTAATTGTGATTACTGTCGCGTTTATAAATTAGGTAGGGCCAAAGTATACTGTACTGTGAGAAGGCAATACGAATGCTCAGCGGTGAATTACGTATGTCGTCAATACAACTATTTACCTCGAGCTAGAATTCCATGTGTTTTCGTGATAATGGTGTCACAACTCAAGAAAAATTGTGCAGCGCTACGGTTTTCCTTTCAATTTTATTTCACAATTCATTCCATTCCATTTTACATTACGAATAGTTTGGCTTACACTGGCTATGGACCTATTAGATCTTTTCCGGACTGTAGTTTACACACCATTGTCCGTAGGAAGAAGTTTACTATCAGGTCCATCTCTTAGCCGAATGTAGTACGAATTAACGACGAGATACATATAACCGGCTATGATGCCCTGGATCAATGCTGTTAGAACTCCTTCAACAGTGAAGTAGAATAGACTGTAGAGTGAAAAAAATGTCACGATTGCGAGGTAGGATACGAATGGTTCAAGAAGCATAAAATCTTTCTGAAATGTTAACGAAATTATAGGTCAGAATGATGGTGCATGACGCCCATTTACGCATCCAATTCACTGCAATCCACCACAACCATGGTGGTCTACTTTTCAGCTCCTTACCTCTCTCATCCCATTAATGCAATTGCGATAACAGAAATAAGCAAGTCCAACAGAACTAATTAAAGCTAGCCAAGTCAAAACGACAAAATCTAAGGATAAAAAATTTCAAATTTGTGAAAATATTTTCTGCAACCAAATTCGTTCCGTTTACCTCTGTTAAATTGGCAGATTTTATTTTCGGGAAGCTCTAGAAGCTTCTCGAAGTCGGTGCAGTCGTAGACGGTTAGATATGCTGCACAAAATACAAACAGTACGGTATAGATGAGTAAGTGGATGGTACCAATTATCAGACCTTTAGAAAAGAAGAGAAAATACTTTTGTAGTGATACAAATTTCAAGTGATTATGTGTATCCAACCAACCTCCAGTTTCTAGCTTGAATATACATAAGAAATTCTTTAGCACAAACATTTCGGTCTGGTTGTCTGGTTTAGAAAAGGATGTCAAAGTTTGTTTCTGAAAGAAAGAAAAATGTAGGATACATGACACGACTGTGACTGGCTATGTCATCAGCTATCGACTTGACAGTGACTGAAACCATAAGCGATGTGTGGTGGTTAGTTTTGAGTTTTATAGTATGATGAGTTCGCTCATCAACTGAAGTAGAAGATTTTCTGATAAATTAACTGGCATAGCAATTGGTTTTTGTGAAAGAAAAAACTACGTAAATTTCCTTAAAAAATGGGCATTTACGTAATTTCGATATACCCGTGTGTGGGTGTCTCCTGAACACAATAAAACTAATACTCACATCCGATTTCACCGTCCAGCACAAGTATAACGAAATTACGTAAAAATACGTAATGTCCATTTTTTTAAGAAATTCAGTGCGTTGCAACTTAATAATTTTGTTGCCTTTTTATTAGTGTAGCGCATACTATTTCAATATCAGTTTCTATTCATATCTCGCAATTGTTTTGCACACGTGATATGAACGAACTCTATAAACAAAGAAGATAACTAGCTTCCGAGACATACAGTCGAACAATATAGACTTTGAGAGTTCGATCGGTGTATTTTCTGAAGCTGAGAACAAACGAGCAATTTTGTGTTGCTGAGGTTGACAATGATGTTGTGATTTCTATTGTAATACATGAACGAAAGGTAAATTTATGTAGCCGAAACTAGAGTCTAGTATGTGATCCGCGTAAATTTTGCATTAGGCTGAAAACACACTGTCAATTTAACGTTTTGTTTGGATTGTGGTGAATATAGAAATAGAATAGGAAACGTTGCATAATCGCCGATTTCAGCCATTTAAACCAACAGCTTTACCGTCGATGCTTGTGTACTTTATTGATGGGGTGGGACAACAAACTCAATAAGCTAGAAAACCATTTTCACATAAATTTTGCAATTCTATTAAACACCAAAATTGACTCCGTGATATAATTTCGACACACCTACAATATGCACCTCAGCTAAGTAGCGATGATGTGAGAAAGGTCTATGATTTTACGTTAGGTCACTGGATAATATCAACCGGTAAGTGGAATACACTCAACTTATTTAGTCGAAATCTGCTAGAAAACTGAAAGATAAGAATGGTTTTTGTTTGGCACACGAAATTTCTATAAATTTTGTGTGTGAAAATGATAAACTGTTGAACCATTTTAACGATATCAAAATTCATTGAAAAGTCCTTATCTGGAGTAGAACGAAAGTAACAGTAAAAGGAATAGTTATTTGTTTGCCGAGCGATGAAAACCCTTGACATCGATAAATCGCCGAAATTCAACATAACCCAGCTCGGATATTGAAGCTATTCAAATCGTCCCATGCAACCTTTAGCCACTAAAAGCTTAGCTCATAGAGTCAAAGTTGAGCTCGATTATAAACGTACAAACGACTTGCAGACCGGAACACAAACCGAACAGAACATGAAAGCCGTCCCTTTTTTCGTTTGAATAACAACATCAGAAAGATTTGTAGCAGACGTGTGGCAACGAGGCTTTATACGATCTCGTATACCTAGCACGTACTTAACTCTATTTATTAAGTAGCTCTAGTACGTTGTGCAAATTGCGCATAGCGCGATTACAAAATTCCGGACGATGTACAGTCCCAAAAGACTCATAAAGTCCTTAGCTTAGTTTAACGTCTCAAATCCATTTCCTGTCGTCCAATCGGTTACAAATGGCATATCAATCCTAATAGCCATCTGTACTTCGTACGGGGCAAACAATTTGCCAATGTTCTGGTACTCGATTGTGTTGAAACTGTGAGAGTTCGATTGTCAACCGCTACAGAACCGATTGCCAGCTGTGGTCAGAAACCACGAATGGTTGAATTGGTTAGCTTATGGAGTACATAGTTAAGTGGAGAACTGTAACAGGACTTACCATTCAAGACATTGTTGGATTTTTAGGAGCCGGTCGGTATTCTACTTCTACTAATTTCGTTCTTACACTGAGCACAGTATAGCAGAACAATTCGGTATGAATGAATCTCAAAAAGAAATTAGTAAACAAATAACGATCCACCTTTGCTAAGTTGTAAATGATAAAAAAAAACCATCAAAGTTGAAAAAGGCAATGATCGTCCGAGCATTTGGTACATCCGCCCTACGAATCATTAACCGAATTCCATTCATACGAATGCGTCAGTAAATGAATTGGTAACATATCGCTTGTATGGTACTATCTCTCATGTAGATATGATTTCGTTGCATCATCATAGACACGGCGTGTGTATGTAATGACAACACCGATAATGAATGAAGAAATCGCGAGCACATGGTAACTTGTAAACCAACACAATGTATGGAAAAACAAGTTTTTTAAACTGGCATTCGCGTTGAACTTAAAAAACCTGAAATGAAAAAACTATACGGAACCAAGCGTCAAGCATTTTGTCAAGTGCGAATGAAACTGACCTTGGTGAAAGAAATTATCAAACCAAAAAAAATCTCAACAGTGTTCGATATACCTTCAAGCGCATTACATCATAAGCTCAAGCGAGAATCAGTGTCGCCGACATGGCTTATTATTATTTCGTCACGGTGATAGCCGTTGTTATCTACTACTTTTACCGAAAATATATGAAATTATACGCGTCAGTGCAACACATTCCGGGACCGCCAATACTTCCGTTTGTCGGCAACGCTTTGATGTTCATCGGCAAGAACTCCAAGGCATTAGTAGCGTTGGGTGAAGATGTGATCGAGAAATACGGCTATTTCATTCGCATACTTCTCGGACCAAAGATCATTATTGTTCTGTCGAATCCAGCTGATATTGAATCGTTTTTAGTGGACGGTAAAACAGTGGAAAAGTCCGAAGAATATGAGTACACAAAGGCGTGGATCGGTGAAGGATTGATTACGTCCACCGGTCAGAAGTGGTTTTCGCGCAGAAAAATTATTACGCCGGCCTTTCATTTCGGTATCTTACAGTCGTTTGTCGATAATTTCGATTGTAATGGGAATATTTTCGTGGATAAATTGAAAAACCGGCAATCGGTTGACATTTTTCCATTTGTCGTGTTGTATGCCCTGGATAACATTTGTGGTAAGATTAACATCTAAAAAGTGATTACGATTAGCTAACAGAAGATTGCTGTTTCATGGGTACTCCTCTGAGGAACGGCAGAAGTATTGCAATTATATTTTTCGAATCTGCTACTTCGTTTGTTTGAATTATTTCGATTCGTTCTATTTGAGGTCTTCTGTTTCATTTGTTACATTGGTGAATTTCTGTATATAAGTGAAAGCTATACTGAGTTTATCGGTTATTACGGTCATCATTGTCGATAGCAGATAACAACCCCGTTTCTCATGTCGTATGTCGTTATGAAATTGTTCATGTCAATCAAGAAGTGAATTCGAAGTGAGCAGTAGAGGTTAGTGACATTTTTTTGGCCTACTACACACATTTTGAAAATCAATTTTTCACACTGTAACCAAACAATTATGTTGTCTACTACATTTTTCTTCGTTTGACCAAGAAAAATCGATTTAAAATGTGTAGGCCAAAAAATGTCACTCATAGATACTGCTATGGCGGGACACGTTTTGAAGAACAAATTTGATTTATAACAAAGAACTTGCGGGTGGTGTCGAATGATTAAACATATCCTTTGAGTCTAGTACTTCTTTTGTTCTTTTTCACTAAAAGATTTTATACAAAATCTAGTACTTCGTTAGTTTAGAATCACTTTTTACTGTTGTAGGGCGAGCTAACAACTCAATAGCGTAGTGGTTAAATCGTCTGCTTTCCAAGACGATTGAAGTTGACAGTGCTGAGAGTTCGATTTCTAAATGTGGCAGAAAACAAACCGATTGTCAGACGTGTCTACAAAACACAGATGATTGAATTGATTCGAGTCAGTGGTAGTTGATGGTGGTAGTTGATGGTGGATAGAGCTTTCACACGGCTTGCCAGCAAAGCTATTGTTGGGTGGCGCTGCCATTCTACTCCTACTAATTTCGCTTCTCTGTACATAGCTGGCACTCAACACAACATCCATGTAGCTTATGTCTGTCGCGCAGCTTACCACTCTGGCACAGTAAACCTTTCGGTAATGAGAGGATCTCTAAACGTAGAATAACAGTCAGTGAAACTAGTAAATCTAGATCTAGTCTCTGACCCGTCAAGAGCGGATTATTATTATTATTATTATTATTAGGGCGAGCTAACAGAGAAGAACTATTTCAGCACTCAACATATTTTCTCCCTAAACAAGGTCCAATTTTCTCTTGTGAAATTTCGGAAAGAAAACAGGCCGTCTGTACTGGGGTTAGGGGTTCTGTGGTGCCATTTTCTCCCCAAATTTTCTCCATATATGTTAGTGGGTTGTTCAATTTCTTCTTTGGATCTAGCAAGAAAAACCCGGGAAAAAATATTTGTGGGATAATGAAATTGTGATGATAAGCGTCTCATCTTAATAAATAGAATATGACTTCCTTGTTTGCAACCCTTTCTTTTGCCACTTTAATTGTGTATCGTCCTACATGCACCAGTTATTTTAATCGATTGCTGTGTAAAATGTTTGTTTGTTCATTGCAGATGTTGGACATATACACTTAAAGTAGAGCTAGGTCGTCCATGCCTAGATTTTGTGAAGACTCATCTCCTCTTTTTACATTTTAGAATCAGCAATGGGTGCAAAAATCGAAGCTCAATCCAATTTGAATTCGGACTATGTGATGGCTGTTGAAAAGTAAGATTCTGAATGAACGTATAGATGTGAATCGAAAATGATTAGTCAATAGAAAGGAGTGTACCAAATCATTCTTTCCACCTCTAAACAACTTTTCTATGCATTAGGATAACGAAGATGATCACCAAGCGACACATTATTTTACCACTACGAAATGATTTCATCTTCAAAATCACTGGTTTCCATGCAAAACAAAAGAAACTCCTGGAAACATTGCATGGATTCACTGACAAAGTAATAATTGGACGACGTGAAGAGCTCATCAAAAATAGCGACAACAACATGACAAATAAAAGCAGTCTCATTGACATTTTACTCAAATCATCTATCGATGGCAAACCGCTCAGCAATCTGGATATTCGAGAGGAAGTCGATACATTTATGTTCGCTGGTCATGATACCGTTAGCAGTGCCATTTCGTTTACACTGTACAACCTCGCCAAGCATGCTGAAGTTCAGAGCAAAGTCTTTGAGGAATTGCGTCAGGTTTTCGGTGATGATAAGCGACGACCGCATACTTACAATAATCTTAACGAGCTACGATACATGGAGCTTGTAATCAAGGAAACGTTACGAATGCTCCCTCCAGTGCCTTTCATTGGAAGGAAACTGAAAAGGGATGTTGTTGTGAGTGAGTGTTCGTTTGTCCGTTCACACAGGAGTCCAAATTCACTTCCACAATTATCCAATTCCAGATGGAAAACTATTACCCAGTGGGGCAAATGTGGTGATAGCTCCGTTGCTGATGGGAACAAATTCATCGATTTGGAAAGATCCTCGATCGTTTATACCCGAGCGCTTCGAATTGGACAATCTGTCGACTTTGAGTCCATTTAGTTTTATGGCATTCAGTGCGGGACAGAGGAACTGCATAGGACAAAAATACGCTCTGCTAGAGATGAAAAGTCTTATATCAAAAGTTCTGATGAATTTCGAAATTTCAATTGAGCCAGGTTTTGAATTGGGCCTGAAACCGTCAATCGTTTTGAAACCCACTGGTGGTATTAAGCTGATATTGAAAGACCGTTACATTGATGAATAAATTGAAATTTTTGAACAAATTTACCAACACCCCTAGTCTCTGCCTCACCTCTAGCCTCTGTCTCGCTCAAAGTCTCTGTCTCACCCATGGTTTCTGTATCACCCATAGTAGTACGTTAATTGTGTGGAGTACAGGACGTTTAAAATACATCGACGGACTGATTTCGCGATGTATCACCTTTGAATCGAAACAAATAGTCCTATCTCTCACCTAGTCCTAGTCAGTCGAAACACTACTGATATAAGCAAGTCGACCCGGCGCACATCGCTTATTCCAACACACTTTATCAAAGGTTTCACTTTTAAAACTTGACCCAATGAACCTTACAGTTGTGAAGGCTATACAGAATCTGTGGATGCGATCAACGTTACGTATTGTAATCTCATTCAGTAGCTTCATGCTTCAATCGCTTGCACTGCGTAAACAACTACAACACAGAGATTAGTCGGAAATAAATGCTTGAATCGTGTGCGTTATTATACCAGCGCAATGATACTCAATAAAATTAATTTTACTTTGGTTGTGTGGTGTTTTGTATCGTGTGTACCATTGGAAATGGTCCCTACCGCTGAACCATTTTCCAGTGATGACGTAATGGTGGTCGAAGGTCGTTCCATTCACAGTTCGTACATTAACTTCCTACTGGCCGTGCGAAATATATCGAGAATTTACGTCTACCTTACGGATACATTTCATGCCGACGAAGATTTAGTGTTGAATGGAATTGAAGAAATGCAAATATTTGCAAGCGTATGGAATGTTACAAGACCCGTGACATTTGAACTAAGTGGCCGAGAGGGTGCTAGACAGGAATCCGCCGTCAACGGATCGGCAGGATATTCTGGGAATGATGGAACGGCGGGCGGTAACTTTTTCGGATTGGCGGGGGAAATAATTAACGGCGACTATCTAACAGTTCGATCGAACGGTGGAAATGCTGCAGACGGTCAAGATGGTTCAGGAAGTGACGATGTTTATGTTTTATTGAACGTCGATGGCGATAGCAGTGATAGTGGCTGGTTTAGTAGTGGCGATATTTTGAGCTATTACACGAAATACTTTCGGGATAGAGGGTATGATGCAGAATTTAATGGAATCAATGACACTACATCTCTATATGCGGTCTTTGTGCAAAACCGAAATGTTGATTTCACCGTTCGTTTACATCCGAAAAAATGTTGCGGACCAACTGGAGTTGGAGGCGTAGGTAAGAAAATGATTTTAATTGTTAATTTTTTAGGTTGAAGAATGATAGTGTGAGGGGTGGTCAGGGGTCTTGCCGATCGCATGCAATATTCAAACAAAATTTTCATAGAGATGATAATTTGGCGACTGAGACGTCGCGTCGTTCCGACAGTTTCAGTTCAGTGGAAATTTCGCATAAAAAATGCAGTTAATGCGATGTTTCTTTTTGCGTTACGGCCTCATTTTAATAATGGCGATCGGCATACCCTCTCAAAATACAACCTTGGTTAAGAGTTGCTTGTATCCCAGCCTTGGACAAATTCTTTTTCAATGAAAATTTTTATCAACAGGAGGATTTGGTGGTCGAAAGGGCAAGCTGATTTTCAATTATGTCGGCAGCAGCAAACCGCAATCATTACCACGGCTTGTGGCACATGATGGATCCGTTGGAAAGCAGGGTAAAAATGGGAGAACCTGCGAAAGTCTAGCGCTCAACATTCACATTGACACTAAATTGGAAAAAGTTATTTTCATCTTCTTCCCATTGCATCATTCGTTCTCAAGCCAATTTACTGTCCTCAATCACACCAACAGTTCCAAATGTGAACCAATGTACATATACACCGAACCATCCGATCAAAGTGAACCAACGGATATTGATTCATTCGCTGCCATTCTTCGGTATAAAAGATTTTTACTTGAAAATATGAAAAATGATGCGACGATGCAGACCGTTCAGGAAACATATAAAGCGATCGATGTCAACAACGAAATAAATTACGAAAATTCATTAAGGGGACTGTTGTTGGAGGCATTCCAACTGGAGAAAGTTTATTTTGAACTAAAAAATTCCATAGATGTAGCCCCACTGTACGAACGTTTATTGGATCGAGTCGAACGTGTGATGCTAAAAGATACTAGCAAGGGAGATGAACGGCTACTAACACGTCTCCGATTCATTTTGTACTGCAAATTGGACGATATACGAACCGTGTCCGATACCAGTCTCATTGTGAATCTGGAACAATTCACCAAAACGGTAGCCTCTAGAATTGAACTAGGTTATCGATTGGTCACACCTTTGACGAACGCAAATGATGTTGAGATGCAAAATAGTCTGAACCAACTAATGGAAAACGTTCACGGAAATTCTTTTCTTGACCAATACCATCAGGCCGTCGAATGGTTTCGTCTCATTTACTTCCCCTTCGCTGTAGATTATTTGGACAAATATCGACTACCTGCATCAACTTCGTCTTACTCAGACTTAAATGCCATTGTGTCTATGACAACCTCACATCTGAACACATTGAATCAGGACATTAAGACCATTGATTGGAACAATGGCGCAATTATGATGAGTCTCAGTTATAGCAACTTAACGGAACCACAAAACGCCTTCTATGTGTGGAGGAGTGCAGCTATTCAAAATGAGGTACGCGACTTGTTTGAAGGGAGGAAAATCACGTTGGAAGCCGATGTAAGACAAAGTCGATTCAACGCATTTCGATTCAATACAATCGACATAATATTTCGATCGTCAGAACAAGCAGTTAATAATCGGTTGAACAATGTGCTGAACGGATTCCGGTTAAACTTGAATCATACTGGGCGTTCATCATTTCGATGCAACAGCAACTTCTATCAAACAGACAGCAGGCCAACATTTATAGTTTTAAACTTCGCCAAAAATCAAACTCAAGTTCCGAAGTCCCGCAATGACGTGTACGATAAGTTACGGAATACCTATCCCATTCTCAGTCCGTTCACTTTGTGGGAGCTTCAGTTGGTTGGAATGGATAGAGGCAGCTCTCCAGGCTCTCCGTTTTTACGCGAACTAGCAAATTTCAAAGAGTTAGATATTGATATTGAATTACACGTCACTGGACGATATATCGAGGAACAAGTTTCGATTTGTGACAATGTAAATTTGCCAAAGATTTATACGAAAATATAATGTTGATCGAAGGTTAGTTAGACCAATTGTTTAGAGCATAGATTTAAACCATAGGCGTGCTATAACGAACGCCAAAGAAACGGTCACATATTAAGCGCACAACTGCAGCAGCTGGAAATTGGAACGAACGTCGAATGTATTGCAAGTTGAGTTGCCATTCTTGACTTGCTACCCTGAGTCACATCTACTAATGCATAAAAAAGCATTCGTCAGTCGGTTGGTTGGTTACATAAATTACTATTTTTCAACTTCTCTAAGCTCACTTCTCTGATCGTCAGCGATGTATGCCAAAGACAAATCTGATCGGGTCGGGTTCGGGTTGGGTATGGTTTCGTTTTTCATAGGTTTCGGGCTTTCGGGTTTTCCAAAATTCAATAGGGTTGGTTTCGGGTCGGGTTGGGTTTCGAAAAAACCTCAACCCGCACACCTCTAGTTGGTATTTTCGTCTCAAGCTTTTCTTAAAGGATTGGGTCTGTTTGACGTAAACATCAGTCATAAAAAACATCAAAATTGAAACATTTGAATAAGTTTTTACGATCGTTTTATCATTAAATGACAGGAACATAAAATTTTTCAAATCCATCGTTTTACGCGGGTGCTGAATTCGAACAGATAGTTTGGCTAACTGGTTTCAGTAGATCCACTAAAGCATCAGCTGACGCTGCATCAAAAACGTGACTCACTTTGTCACCTGCAATATGAAGCAGCTCCTGGTCATCGAAATTTGCTCCGAACCCAATGGAATAGGTTTGGATGCCGTTGGTGTTCGCGTTATTCGCAGCTGTGATTGTATCAGTTGGATTATTAGATAGCCCATCGGTGACTACAACTAAGTTCATTGGTACGGGTGCGACTCGCGGATGCGCCTGGAATTCGGCTACTGCTGAACGTATGCCGGAGGCGGTTTCAGTAGTAGAACTTAAATATGTTGCGCCCAAAATTGCAGTGCTCATTGCATCTGCACTCAAAGTATTCGTTAGATCAAACAGTTGGACGACTGTGTTCGAGAAAAGAAAAACGGAGACACGGCTTTTACTTTGAGCTGCATATGCTCTGACCAACTCGTTTACGAATGCCTTAGCTTTAACGTAATTTGCGGCTCCGATACTACCAGAACTGTCAAGTAAAATGATTAGGTCGTTTTCATTGTAGCAAGGTGGTGCCTGGTGAAATAATTTGTGATTGAAATTTGGGGCCACATACTTTGAAGCATACAAAAGTATGATTGAAAACTCACTATATTTGGAGTCCATGCTGAACCTCTTTGGCACGCAACGAAGTAGTAATTGTAATCGCAGTAGTAATTGTACCAGAAGTCATTGGTAACGCCATAAGATGCAGTGAGACAAGTAACGCCATCTTCATTGTATTCGCTAGATGCCCGATTGTCGAAAGTTTTCGCTTGTCCACTCGTCCAACCCGAAAATGTTTGATTGTAAACTTGAGCTCCGAGCCAAATGGCCTCCCTTTGAAATTCTGCGCTACGCATAAAATCAAGGAAAAATTTGTTCTCAGCAGCTGATGAAATTGTCACCATTTCAGCACAGTGGGCCGCACAAAAGCCGTAATTTTTCATCCAATCGCCTTGGCGATCATTCGTTTCCCAAGGGAACAAGAACACCTTTCCATTGTACGTGTCGCTGGCCATGAATGCATCGTATTTACATATTTTACTTTTTGCTGGTAGTCCTGGCAAAATTACGGGCTTGCGACCGTTATCTAACATAAAATTATCTTCGTTAATTTTTTTACTTCGAAACTGGCGTCGTAATTTCATACCATACTGTGCGCCTGTGACGAATTCCACAGAAAAAAGAGCTGCTAATATCAGTGGTAGCCACATTTTATCGTTATTGTTTGAAGTTAAATCGAAAAATCTCTAGTCTGTGTGGAAAAAAATTCGTTCGGTTAATAAAGGCAAATTGGTAGGTTACATTGGATGCGGCGGTAGTGACTCATTGCAAGGGTGATCAATTTTGAACTCCCAAGTGTGTATTCAAGCAACAAAGCTTAGGAAACTGTTGTGGCGTAAAAAAATGTGGATCATAATGTGTCTACGTATAGCAATGGAAACTAGCATGAACGCTCGTATAATTTATTGGTAAGATTTTTTATTGCTTGCCTTATTCGTGTTTTGCAGCAAAGGGTGCGACGCGTTACGGAAAAAAATCGAGAGTACTTATGTCCGAAATTGTACATA
>JANTFA010183523.1:0-18471 GCA_026413405.1 Phytosciara flavipes
TGGAAAATTTTAAGAGTCAAAAGAACCATCTCGAAGCATGTATTTCGAAGATTTATAAGCCTCGGCGGCGAACATATCTTAATCAATTGTTAATCGAGTAAAAATCAAAATTTCTTTGTAATGTACTGTGGATCATTGTTTAACAAAAAGGGTATATGAACGGCAATATAAACTAAAATTTATGAACATTTATACATAAAGTGTTCAACGGCTAGAAATTCTAGAAGCTTCCGCGGACTATGATAATTAAATAAAGTTGTCAGGTCTGGACCAGGAGTAGATGGCTTACAGGTACTTCAGATGGCCTAAACAATATATCTATCGAACACCATATAAAAGAGCTATCGGTCGTTCGAGTTTGATGTCCTGATAACAATAAAATTTTTCCGACTCTGAAATGTTACGGGGTACGTTCATTTTTTCATCTTTTGTATGCTCTTTTTCATGGTTTATCATCCGACCTCTCAATGATTCAAAAAACCAAAAAAAAATTGACTTGTACTCTCAATAGTCGGTTTTCGATAGTATTCATGGCCGAGTAATAGTGAGATATGTGCTACGCTCATGCTGGTGAAATTTGTTTTCAAATACCCAAAAATAACTAGCATAAAATTTTCAATTTTTTTGCTTCAAACATCAGCAATGATTCAAAAAAAAAACAAAAAAAACATCATTTAAGTTTGTATGCAATTCTGGCTACCTGCAACGGACACTGAATCTGTTTCTTCTGAATCTATTTCGACCAACTTCATAGCATTATCTAGAGTAAATTTAGCCTGATTTCGGTGGATTTTTCAGAGTTTAATTTTCAAATTAGACTTCGTACGGGACTATTGAAGTTATGGCAAGTTTTAAGTAATTTAAACAAGGGATGAGTATAAATGGAATGATTCAAAGATGCAGTTTTAAGATGTATGCCGGTTATATGTGGTACTGGTCCTCCTTATATTTTCGGTGTGTGTCCATTCTCATGACTCTCTCATCCGAAATCTTGGTCGAACCCATTCAAGTAAAGCCCACACAATTTACAATGTTTTATTAAAATTTTATTATTAATTTTTTGAATAAAATAAAAAATTCAAAGAAAACAAAATCGAATTGCTCATTTGTTGTTTTTTTGGATTATACTTTCGTATTCTAAAGGTAATTTTCATAAAATGTTCGTATACAAGGAATGTTTTGGTTTTGATTAATTTTGTGCTCAATAAAAATTTTCTTTCGCATTTTTGTTGTTTTTTCATTTTAAATTTATTTATCGTAATTTTCATCTCTATTCTAGGGTCTCATGGATTAACCTTACATTTATTTCTATTTAAATTTAATAATGATAAATCTAATGAAAAAAAGGATCCCAAAAATGGTTTCTGTTTCTTTTATTTTCTTGTTTTATCGATTGAGTGACTCCACTTTAGATAAACTCCTCAAGACCTTGAAGGTGCCAACAAAGTAAATTTATTCATCACTATACAATGTTTAGGATGTAAATGTTGCAGAGTCGTGAAAAACGTTTTGCATCCATAATCGATCATTTAAGTTACACCTGACTTGACTTGACGGCTATTTATTTGTTATCGGTAAGGAAGACAAACGATAAATGAAAACATCGGACGTGTTCGGTTTTATATGTCAAAATGTCTTATCAAAGCAATGAAGTAAAAGATACGAAGTCAATGTTTTGAAAATGCTCTGATCAAAGGAAGCAATAGATCAGATAAAATGCTTGCCGCCTGTGACAGGATCCACGAATAGATCATCTAAAATTTACGATACTTTAATCCGACTTTTTGCTCCGTTAGGAACCGGTTTGGTCAATGAAAGTGTAGGACAGGTATGGCCAAGACCTATGTCCGGAGGACACAGAGATTTTGTAAACGCACTCATTTTAATCCTTTTTTGACATGTGAGCATGTTCAAGATAAATCAGCCGATTGGTCCATACCCTGTCCTCCACTTTCATTGGGTTTGGTTTGGTTCTTGCGCCTTGCTTTACTCCGCACGTTATCAAATGCGCCGCACATACAAACTGATTGATTGTGTTCACTTTTAAATGACAATTGTATTGCGAGAATTGTGTGTGCGGAGACCGTAAAGTAAAATTTTGAACTGAAACGACAATATCCTGGCTGACGTTTCTCACCGTGGACGACGTTTCAAACGGCCTTGAAGATGAGTGGAAATTGCGAGCCAGGTTGTCTTAGCGTGAATGCATGGTCGGGAGGAAGTAGAAGCGAATTAGATAGAAAATTCTCTTTAGAGAAAGACTAACTTTCACAAATTTGTATGTCTTCAGGAAATGGTCTCGGCGATGTTTTTAGGAATGAGTGCAATGTCTGTTGGGACTTCATTTATCATCACAAAACCTAACATGTATAGTTCTGACCTTACTTCCTTTACGAAGAAAGCCATCTTAAATGTTCAAATTTCAATCGATTGAAAATGTTATTGAAAACTTAAAAAGAAAGTGTGAAACAACCTTAGTTACAATATTAGAAAAACAATCAACAGAAATTAGAGATTGAAACTATCAATGCAGCACAATTAAAAAATAAAACTTGGCTCTTAAAAAAGTTAACTTGAGCGATCGTTTGTCAATATTACCATTCAATCAAATATTTTCCTTTACAATAAAATATTTGAATTCTTAAAATAAATCTTGTTCTCCATTATAATAAAAAGTTTGCTTTTGTTTTTTTTAGATTTCTTCCTGTCTTAGTAAATTTATTTCTCGATTTTTTATTTTTTGCTTTTTTTTTAAATCACAGACTTTTGAAACTAATCGTCTCAAAGTGTTATAATATACGACAATCCCAGTGGTTTAATTAAATTTATTTATTTAGTAAATTAGTTAGATTTTTAGACTCTTTTTCTTTACACCATGCCAGTAAATTTTGCTTTTCATTTTAACGAATTTAATTTTATTTGCTCTTGTCATTTTCCTCTTTCAATTTTCATTATTTTAATTTTTATCATTTCTTTTTACAACATTCATTATTTTCACTTTCATTATTATGATCGTCATAACGTTTTTTTATAATTGATATCTGCTCGACATTTACTATAGGAAACCAAAAGGCTGGTTACTCGAGTCAGAAAAATGATTTTCTTTTCGTCAAACTTCCTGAAAAGTTATATTTTCGTGTTGTTTGTTATTTACTATACGAGTTCCACACATGTGGAATCCGAAGTCATGTGAAATAAATGTGTAAAATGGGCACAAAAAGGCTTCAACGCATTTGACATTTGATATAATGGTTCTTGTTGATGTGTCATGCATCAAAAATAATTATTTTTAGTGAGCGGAAACAGTATATTATTCACCACGTTCCACAAAGTCCATTTCTATAGCACTATTCATAGGTTCGGACTCAATTTGGTTCTAAATTAGTATGAGCGCTGCAAAAATCAACTCGTGCGATGGGATGCACTTAATATTTTCTGTGATTGACAAACAAAATACGCCAACACCGAAATAATAAAGTTAAAATGGAGTTGTCATTTATTCAAATGTCATTCATTTTGACACAAGTGCGGAAAAATTTGTTAAAAAATTGAGGTGTCTGAAACACCTGGCAAATAGTTTTGCTGGTGTCAAATGGAGCCAGATGGTAAAGTCATATCAGATTAGAGATGCATCTCAAAGAAGAAAACTATTCTGTTTGACATGATAAGGAAAATCCTATTACCCTGCTAGGTGCTGGGTGTTCCCCAGATTTTAACACTAGCAAAAATGGTCGGAAAAATCTCACTTATTGACCTAACATAAAAATCGGTCATATTGCTACTGTCAATCAAATAGACAAGTTTTGCAATTTGGTCATCGATGTTCAATGTCAATGTCATTTCAACTGGAATATAAAATTGATTGATTGATTGACATAGATGAGTAAAACTTGCGAAAAAGCATTTTTATGAGAGTTGCAGAGACGTACAGTTTTATCTCACATCAAAATATAAGGAAAAACTGCACTCCACCAGTGCACAAAATTTTTACTCTTATTTCTTCGTCTACATTCGTCTAAAATTTCCGGTTCTGAATTTTCGATTTCGAACACCAATTTGAACTGAACTTGAATCGAATCGAATTTTAGCAATCATTTTTAGGTTTAACCGAACCTAGCCTGATCCACCAGTAAATTTCGGCTCTAGGTCAGGTGTGTGTCAAACACAAAAGTGTTCGACTTAGGTCGAATTCGTGTCAAACTATTTTATGCTGAGGTCAGGTTCGAGGTGAACGCGAAATCAAGATCTCAGGTTAAAGTCATGTTCGGATCGAACTTGAAATTTAATTCGGGTTCCGGTTTGATCGAACTCGACCAGTTCCGAGTCTTAGATTACTGAAATGGAAAACAAAAACCTAAGCAACTGAAGAACTTTTCTTTACTATCTGAGAACTTGTTCAGATATCACAGGTTTTAGATTTGCTTAATAGCATTTTATTGACATTTGTGGGGAAGTATCTGACCTTGTCTCATAATTCATTGCATTAGCGGAAAAGTACGAAAATGAAGAATAAAATCTGACTGACAATGTTAAGTAATGTGTTGTGAACTCATTCCATCTAGATCGCATAAATCGCATAGGTCCAAAAAAATTTATCAGAGAAACTAAATCCTTTTAACATTAACAACATTCTCGGGTCGTGCCTAGTGCAATGACTTGCTCGTACACAAAGAATTTCCATGTTTTACGGAACTTCATCTACTAATTTGTCTGCTAACTTATTTCGATTGCGACTTTTAATTGCATGGCGTAAATACTTCGAAGCTAAGGGTGAGTGATTTTATGTCGTGTCGGTTAACAATTTCTGATCTCGATAGAACATTCAGAACAGGTGGGGGTTCAACAACGAATAACAACAACACAAAAATATGTTTCCCCAGTTTCCCCCGCATTAAAAGTTCTTAAACGTTCAACGAGCACAAATTGCAACCAGTTTGGGGACCGCACAATCCACCGCAAGACGGTGGAGACGTAATTTTCGGATAGTTGTTCCAAAATGAGAAGGGTGATGGAACATTTGTCATTGGCCATAAATTCGATGTAGACGCATTTGATGATGTTGTAGGAGCTGCCATGCGTGCTGATGCTAGGTAAGACGATGATGATGATGATGGTGATGACATTGCCAACAACGACAACTCTTTATCCTTATTACGAGCTACGACCCCGGGTGTTTCTACTCACATTACCTATAGTGTGGTTGAGTGGCTTTGAAAATTGTGAACGATAATTTCTTGGTTTGGTTAAATGGGTTTGTGGGGCGCAGGGACAATTGGATTGGTAGGGGCTGTATAACTGAAGATGCATTGTTCATTTAAAACTCACTTGAAGTATTTGACTTGCTTCGAAAGCGGTGCCTGGCAAGAGGATCACTGGACTAGACACATGGCCGGACTCTACACATACCATGTTTGGATACTCATCGTCACCGAAATCGGCAATTTCTCTGGCTTGATCAACCCATGGATTCCAAATGACTGCAAGACAATGAAAAAATGTCATCACGAAACTCATTCACAGTCCATTCTGTCGGAGGACACTCACCTGTATCGGGGAAATTGTATTTTTGCAGTCGCATCTTTCGACCGGACACTACATTCGTAATTATGTGTTCTTGTGGAGTATGTTGATATATTCGATCTGGAAAGAAATTTCACTTTGAGTATAAAGTACACTCGATGCGTAGCACCAGTTCTTACCACAAAATTCATTTATTGTAACTACATCTCGTCCCTCCTGATAAATAAGTCCATCTCTTGTCTGCAAAGTAAAAGAATGAAATTTGAATTGAAAATGAAAATTTGAATTTGTCTTGCTCGAACCTTATCGATAAATGTGCATCCGTGCAAGCCAGTTATTTGACATCTCCGTACATCAGGAACTTTTAAATAAGTGTGCAGCAGTAAGTTGAACGAAAAGGTCAAATCTTTGCTGGGATTATAGACACCAATGTGAAAGTGTAATTCCTTTTCGCGCAATATCAAACGATACGTTATTCGAAACCTGTACAATCGATCGCATTATTGAGATAAGGACACGTCAATGATAATTACTGAATTCTGTCAACTCACGGATAGTTCCACATTGATCGGGTAAAATCGTTATCCATTAGACTAAATAAAGCTTCAACGTCACCATTGTGCAGACGTTCTGGAGGACGTTCCAATGCCCATCTGGTGATTCGTGCGAATCCATGTTGCGGTCCGAAAGACCATGGGCCAAATTGAGCTAAAATTGAATTTTACATTTTAGTTTTGACGAAATTTTTGGAAGCAATGAGGGAAGATTTCACTTACGAAAAACAAACGGTATTCCGCCTCGGATTGCTTTCTTTCCATCGAATACGGCTAGTTTGCTAAAAACAAAAAATGATTTCTATGAGTCACATTGGGTTGATTCTTTTTTATCTTTGAGATAAAACATTTGGCTTTGGTAATTGACGATAACAAACCCTATTTATCGATCTTATATACTTCAATAAATTCCCTTCGGACTCGACAGAGCTACTCAAAGGATAATATTCAAACACCTTCAACAAAAGCCAAAAGCCGTAAATCGGGCCCGAATTGGTCTTGAATGAGACTGAATAATACCCTGAAACTTAAGGTGTTTGGTGTGCTCTTCCAGTGCTCTTTCACAAGCAAATTAACTGTTACGCAAGGAGCTATGGAACGGAGTATAATTGGTGTTTCGTTCAAAGACAAAATGACAATGGATTTGACAGCAAACTAAAGTCAGTGATATCTTGCAGAGAATAGCATCCTTGAAATGGAACTGAACAGGCATAAAAAAGTCGTAAGAATATCGGATGAATGTTGGACCAAGTCAATCAAGTACGGAATATACCCCAAAACACTGATCTACGAGCAGTAGTCACGAACTAGCAACAAGTGAAAATGGATCATTTGAAGTGGAAGTGGTATCCTGCAGTAGATATCATACAGGCTGTATAAGAAGAAGAGGAACACTAATGAGAACCAATATCGGATGAGTTCAGTTAATAACAACCCTTGACTAGTCTCACTGACTGATGTCCACTTTTAGAGATCCTTTCATCACCGAAAGGTTCCGGGTTAAGAGTTGAGTCGAATTAACACAAATCATGGTCCATGACCTTATATTTGACAGCCCTAGGCTCGTGCATTAATGACGTCTACATAAAAGAGGAAGGGAGTTCTAGAAAACGACACAAGCCATGTTGAAGTTATAGAAAATATGTGGACGAAGGAGGGAGCTGGGTCAAAAATATTGAAAATTATGTAAACGTCATTATTGCACGAGCACTTATGAATTTTGTTTTAGTAGTTTTTACAACGAATGCTTAAGGATTTTAGAACTGAGTCGGAGGCGAATTCTATGATCAATTAATTTAGCTATGAAAGCTATTAGCATAATTTACGAACAACGTTCATCAAAAGTGCACCAGAAATGTGTGTTGGAGTCGTGATAATATCAGACAAAAACCTCTTGAAAGAGGATAACGTGACGCAAGTCTTTTACTAACAAAAGAAGTGATATCAGAAAGGCTTAAAGTTTCGATATGTAAAAATTTAACTTCAAAACATTTTGTTTACCTAAAAACTATTGCGCCACGAATGGCAGAATTACGCCGTATTGAACCCTAGGTTACGATAAAAATGAGGCATTACGGGCTAAGAAGGGGAAGTCAAAAAGTTGCAGTATGTGCTCCAACAAATTTTTTTTTGTAGTGTGGATTTGCGTCACCGCGCTTTACTAACGTACCGCTATATGACACAAAAAATGTTAATAACCTTTCAGACACGACCTTGGCATCTGTTGTCGACAGTCATGACACAGCTAAACATAATACTCAGAGATGTGATCTTTTATATAGCGAAACGTGTGGTTGAACTAATGAAGTAAAAGATTTTGAATCAAACGCTAGACGCGGCTGTAAACATTGTAAGTAATAGATTTTAACGATAAAACGTCCGCCGATTCTGAATGGTTAGCAAAATTACTGATCTCCGAGTTCACAGTACATGAAAGAAATTTCGGCTACAGCAAAACTCTAGACTCAAGACATAGAATTCTGAAAAGTTTCATCGATTTTCCTGAACTGACTATCCATACTAAATATAGATAAAAACCGTAACGGATATACAACCGTCATACGTATACGTACTTTATTCATAAAAACTTCGAATAGAAAAACTTAAATTTCATCTCCGTTATACACAGCCAATCCACCCGTACGTATGCTCTCCTCCAATATTACTTCCATACACACAGCTACACAGCATCCATTATACAATTAATCAAAATATCTTTTACCATTTAAATAGTAGATGTCTAGCGCGCTTATAAAAACGATTGTACTATAAAATGATGATATAAAATACAATTATTCATTTCGAAGCAGCACACTGTGTGTGTGTGCTCTTTCTGTCCATTCTCTTTCCATTCATTCACCAGAAGTGAAAAAAAGAACCGTATCATCAGAGCACATTATTATCGATCCGCATCGCATGAGCATTTTCGTGTGTATAAACATTCCCAAAACCACGTGCATAAAAACTATCATTCGCAGCGACTACATCCCTGAATTCAAAATGGCTGTCGGGTGGGCCTAGTTTTTGTATGTAGCCGGCGGCAACTTTGAATTGAACGTAGAGAATCAGCTCAACAACACAGCACACAGAAAAAGCAAAAGCAACAAAATGAGTTTGGAGTTGGGTTTTTTTTAGTTTCCATCAAAATGGTTTTATATAGCTGATGATGCTAAAGCGCTAGTTTTCTGCTGGTGTTGTATCGTTATATTATTGCTATAAGCTTAGCTAGATAGTGCGAATGGAATTATGAAAAACTTGTACACTCTGGTGTATCCATAGGATGGTACATTGTACACTTGTCGAGTATTTTTCGCTTGAATATATTTTCTGTCTGTATTTTTGTGTGTAATTTTGTTTTCAACTATATTTCTCGTTCGGTTTGGAGAGTTCTTTTTTTGAAGTTGAACTTTTTTTCATCACGGATTTTAAACAATATCGCCGCCAGATATGTGTTCATGTTCAATGGTTATATAACATCGCTTATTTACGAGAACCACAAATTCGGTGTATTAGTACATGTGTACGTTATAACACACCAGATAGCACTCCAAAGAAAAGGTCAATGGAATAGAGTATTTTTAATCTGAAATGTAATTATTCAAAAGAAAAACGACGAAAAAAAGAATCAAACAAAAATCACCATAAAATAGTTAAGCACGACAATAAAAAAAGCCATCATCACCGTATTTTATGTAGGTATGCAACGATCAATTAACTATTAGTGTGGAAATTGGAAATACTGTGCTTTTTCATTAAGACATCAGTCATCTAGGACGATGATACATTGAAGAAATCGGACAAATGGGAACAATTTTTTGTCCATTCGTCGTATAGTTGAAGACGTAAACAGTAATGTCGTTTGTTTCTTATGTGTAAACAATCAAGGCTCGGATTTGATCAGAAAACATTGGAAGTAAAATCGCTGATGCTACAATGGAAAAACGAGCGACAACATATTTATTACAGCGCATTACCATCGCCATTCAAAAAGGAAACGTATCATCGGTTTTGGGATATCTGTCCCACAAAATAATTGAAAGAAATCTTTTACTGCTAAATGCTAAAATTGATTACAGTGATCAACTAGCTAAGCGCGGCTGTAACCAAAATTATCTAAAATCTAAAATTTTGACATCAAGTTTTTAAGTGTAGTTCTATCGATTATACATACAGTCAAATTAAATTACCAAGTGGCACTATTTTGTTTTCAAATAGACTTTTAGACGCACAAATTCTGACAGCTAAATTGTCATTTGCTACAGATCTATAAGGGCTAAACAGCAACTTCAAATTTCTGGATTGTTTTGAATTTCGCGCCTTTTTAAAGAAACTTTCGAATCGCTGTAAGTCTATGGTAAGAAATATCAACGAAACAATGTCCACAGAACCACAGAATTTGCGAGCTGTCAAATGAGTGAAAAGTTGAAAGTAGTGCCCTGTGAAATAAGAGCGGTGTTCAATCTAGTGAAAGTTCCACAATAAAAGCATATTAGCGTACGCTAAGAAAACTTCTATTTTATAGAAAAGCTTGGTTTTCCGCTACATTATCATCATATCGATTATTTTGTAATGCTCTGCTGAAGTTATGATAAAAGCGAAGGGAGGGCATGCAAAAACGACGTCCAGCTTTTTCAATATAATAATCCGCCGTAACAACCGTTGATGGGTCAGAGACTAGATCATTATTTACTAGTTTCGTGTTTCGTTATTTCGTTCACTTAAAATTCAATTCCAAACGCTGAGAACACTCCAGCAATTTTGAGTTGATAAGAGGGAAAGATTGTGAAATTAACTAAGTGCTGCGTTTTCCATTGTTTAGCCTGTGGTGCATATCCAATCTCAACAGAGATCGTAGCATATTTGTTGATCTCAGCAACGGAAAAATGCTCGTGTATTACATACGGCGTCAATTGCTATTGTGTTACAGCGTTCAGACCACGAGAAAAAGTCCTTCGCATGAACATGAAACAAACGTTTTCATTAATTCAATTCATTTAAACGTTAACGTTAAAATCAGCTACAAACAGACATTAAACGAACCGAAATCATTACCTCCTCTCGATTGTTACGATGTGAAACAATCGAGCAGTGGTATGAGATACACATCGCCAAAGAGATACATATCGTTATACGATAAAATATATCGTCTGCATTAAATAACGTTTTCAATGCAACAACATACATCCCTGTCACACATTAAAACATAGTTTAAAGACTTTTTTCCTTAATTTCATTTTTTAATTATAATCATATGCATCTGTGTGTTCGTTCGTCTACATCTAGCTGAGACAAAGAGCAAATTACAGCAACTCTCGGGACCGAAAAAAAGCTTCACAAAAAAAGAGGAATTTATGGTGGATCGAAATTTCGTTTTGTAGTTGAATTGTAGCTTGGAAATAGAAGATTGTTCGTAGAGATTTCACCGATTTGATTTGGTTTGTGCTTTGGGGCCGTTGATAAAAGTACCCAAACTATTTTAGAGACATTTCCACCTCCCACGCCACGCAAATAGGGTCAAAAGAGACCCAAATTTGTAAGGACAGTCACGTTTTCTTGAACTCCCCCTCTCCCTGACAGCTTGACAACATTCATTACATAAAGAAGTTACCAGATGGACATAGGGTATTCGAATGACAACGTTGAATGTTTGATCAAGGAAGAACGAACACCATCGATATCAGAATACCTAGATATGCATTGTCAAACAGGAGATTGAAAAAAAATCTTCTTGGGCGTGTGTGTGATATTAGTGTTTAGATACCCAACGAAGCTGTCGTTCTGAAGTAAGCGCCAAGTTCAAACTTATTCTGTTTATAGAAAACGTACGTCGTGTAGAATTTCATATCACACAATTTGCAAAGCATCACACGACGTTCGTTTGTGTAGTTTTATGTTCCACAAAATTTCAGAAAACAAAAACATAATTCAGCTGACGTCAAACTCTTCCGCCAGCAATTTTACAAAAAGTACAACGGCTTCTCTAGTATGTTTAAAAAATAGATGGAAGATAAAGTTGCGAACCAAAAACGCCAACGTGTGCGGGCTTGTTGTTTGACATTGATACCCGCTAATCGACACTAGCTAGCTCCTCGTATCCGTCATGTAAATTTATGAAAACCGAGTCAAAACGATGCGCGGTTCGGATCACCGTTTCATTTGATGCTCACCACCCGGTCATTTGATGAGCTAACTAGACCACAGAAGACGGTAACAAACAAACAGCTGGTAGTTTCTTGTCACAGTTGTATTGTAGAGGCTGACATGGAGTCAATGTTGAAAATTACTGAGCTTCAAATGCTCAAAGGCGAAAGCATCAATGGGAACTTAAAGATCGATAACCTTGATTCAGAATGAATACAGTTCTGAAACAACATTGATCCACCCTAAAAATGAAAAAGTTGTACATAATGTACGACGTGTATTACAAATGTACCGACAAGTATATATTAACAGTGCTCGTATATCAAATCGAAAAACTTTAAAAAACTTAAGTTTTTAACCGAATATTTTAGTTCTGTTCGTTTTATTTTTCTTCGTCTTTTTTCTTTCCTCAATTGCTAGTGCTTCTAAGATACACACATAAATATACAAAAATGTATGAAATACAGTCGACTAATCTGCCCCTGGATTCTGTTTTATACACTCGACCGTGTTTTTCTTTTTCAAATATTGTAAAAGGAAATATGTTCGTTTCTGGTGATGCTTCGCGTTATAAGTTTGTTTATATGGATATGGTAGAGATGGATATGGATTGTCACAAAAAATTAAATTATCGCGATTCGGCGTGTTTGTAATGTAATTTGAAAATGAAATATGTGAGCAAGAAATTTTCATCGGAAATTTGAGAGGTTTTTTTTTGGGTTGTTGTCGACAAGACGTTGAGGGGAAAAAAATACGACGCTACTGTTTCAGCCAGCGAAGTATATAGTCTCGACCGTTCATATTATGCTTTAGTGTCGCATTCAATATTATACACACGCAGCCAACATTATTTGATGTTGCTTTATGTTGGGTTTTAGTGTTTTTGATACACGAAAAGCGCATAATTGAAAATTGATATCACTCGGAAGTGTTGCGAATTTTTAGTTGCAATAAGATTCCGTTTAGTAAACAGTTCAACCACTTTTGAATTGGATTTATTGAAATGAGAGTCGCATTGAATGATGTGTATGAAATTTGATTTTTTTATTTCACAAGTCAGCGTCTTTAGAGAGTAGAATGTAAGAGAATGAATTATTGTTGACTTCGTTCGCAATGAGAATGTTTTATTGTTCGTTAACCGAAAACGTATCAGAATCAGATTGTCAGAAATAAATTATCTTCTCAGGGACATGAACCTAATATAATGGATCCGGCTGAATGAGATGTAAGATGTGAAAAGATCTGGTAGTGAATTCCAGATGTGAGGAGATCTCGTCCCTCGAGTAACCATTCGGAAGATTTTCATAAGCCAACATACTTACGTCACACATCTGTATCACGCTCTTTGAGAGACAATTGATCTTCTGATTCGTCCTCCTCCTCTATTTTCATTCTTCCCTTCCACTCTTTTCATTCATTCACAATTTTCATTCGTAACATTTTCATTGGTTCACAGCTCGTGACTTTCGTCATACAGTTGTGATACAGCTGTGTGACGTAAGTCATGAGCTGTTGGCTTATGAAAAGGTTCATTAAAAATTCTTAGACCAAATTTCGTTTATGTAATCACAATCAACGAAATAACAATTTCGATGGTGTTAAAGTGTTTGAGCCACATAATTCAAGAAAATTCTGATAAATTACCAAGAAAGATTTGATCAGAATTTGAAAAGGGGTGCAAAATTTTGAGTTAACTTTGAGATTGGACTTTTTGATTGAGTTGTCAGCCCCTTGTGTTGGTTTAAACGCAAGAACAATACATACGAAACCGCTCATACTTGCGAACGAATAATCAACTTGATAGATCTCTTAATTCGCAACAAAAGGATACCTCAAAGCTGAATCGCATTTCGTCGAAAATTTTGATTTTTCCAAATTTCCTTTGTCAATTAAATTGTGAGTAAGCTCCATAGTTTTGGCTTTACTTCGATTCAGCTTCTTAAGTTGCAAACGCACTTAAACGGAGAGGTCACAGTCTAGCCTTCGTTTACTTAAACCCTGCCTTCATTCTTTTTTTTGTTAAAAGCACACGTGTCGAGTAAACGGAGGCAAAACGAAGAGAAAACGGAATGGTTTTTTTAGTGCGTGACTTTCTTTAACCATTCAAAAGCGGCAGAAGTATCGCTATTATATCCGGCGAATCTACTATTTCGTTGTTTGAAGTATTCTGTTAAGTTCGATTTTAGATCTACTACTTCATTTTTTACAACACACATTTTTGTACAATAAAGGGATTGATATGTGAGTCAATTCGCTTATTACCATCGTCATTTTCGTTAACTGTAAATAATTACCTCACAAATAGCTGTTCCTGATTATTAACTCTCCACGACACCACTGTGGCTCCTGTAACAAAAAATGAAAATAATTTTTAATTCCACCGATAATGTTTATGATTTCGTTTATCAACATCAAAAGTAATATTTATTTCGGGTAAGCGTCAGGCTCTACATTTGAGGCCATCCATAAAGTACGTACGCTCTTAGGTGAGAGGGGAGGGGTGTCTAAAATTATGGCGATTTTCCGATTTTTTCCCATACAAAATTGCGTTCAGAGAGCATGGTGTCAAAAATCGAGCACACATAGTGTACGAACTTATAAATGGCCCATTCATTTGCCGTCATGTACTTATTCATATTCATGGATCACTATACATCGTAGGTGACATAGGATAAAAAGATCTAAATGCTCAGTGGAGCAGATCAGAAGCTTTACGTATCGGGTATGGGCCAAATCATATTCCCTATGTTGATTGGATATACAATCTTGAGAATAATGGCGGTAGGTGAAGATATTTTGAAAAAGTAGGTGCGCCTTCTCACTTCTCTCATGCTTTGGTGGCTAAGTTCGATATGATTCTGGCACTTTATTTGAATTACCAGACTCACAGCTTCGCTGCTTGACAGTGCATTTTCAGACTGTACGCTTCTATGTTTCGTTTCAATTAATGTCAGTTCGTTAGAACATGTAGCACTTTTACACACAAATGTTTTAGAGTCCGTTTTCATTGTCTTATATTGAACAACTGCCTCCACATGAGGTATCAATAGGGAACATCAGATGCTACTCCGGATGTCGGACTGATATTTGCCAAGAGTGATCAGTGACGTATATGTATGACACACATACAAGATCGCTAGTTTGTGATATATGTAGTTAGAGTCACCAAACCAGAATCGCAATTTCGGTAAACTTTTCTTTTCCTGACAAGACACATAGTTTGGGTCAACTACGAGGCCGGTAGCCCAGAATCATCTCAGGGAGATACGACCAGAAAATCGATTTTCTTTCGCTTCTAGGAAACCTGTAAGGCACTATTATTCAAACAATGTGCAAGCTAAAACATGAGACAAAACATCTAAGTCGCAAACAAAAATGATGTCTCATGTTTCAGCGTGCGCATTACTGAAATGGTTGGTGATGGTCTCCACACAAAGTATTGCAAAAAATTCAAAGTCCTTTTTTTAGTGGTTCTAGTCAGAGCAAAATTATGTGTGGAGTAAAGAGAAAGTGCATTCAAGCTAGTGGAGTAGAGAACAAACTTTGGATTGTCCAATAAGAAAGAATTGTATTGTAATCGATACATCGAACAGTTTGTCAACATTATATTTACCCTTCCGTTCAAGCTGAATCCACAGAAACAAGAAAGCTTCGAATTTCAACGTTCCTTTCGTCGTTGATTCGATCTCCAGCTAATCTAATTAGTCAATTATTAAATTAACTGACATTAAACCGTCGATGTATCAAGTTAATGATCGTCATAATGGCCATTTAAATAAAATTCAAGTTTGTCTAATTTTAGCCCAAAAAAAACTATCTTTAACGAAGACATATTGAATAACAAAACATTCTAATATCACCTTTCACAACCGATTTTTTGTTGTTTTATTTCGAAGAGATCACATTACAAAGGTGGATAAAAGTTTATGGCTTAAGATGAATACATTCATCATATCACGGTTAATCATTCGCTGATGAACTTTCACAATCTAATGAATTTCAAACCACAATGGTTGTGTTGGGCTAGCATAAAGGAAACTTCAACCGAATATGCACAGTAGCGACTATTGTAATAAAACGATCATATTTAACGCTTCGATCGTCACTTCCTGTAATAATTTTTCCGTGTCGGAGGTCTGTCGCACCGCAGTAACTCACAGAAATTATTTATGAAAAACGTGGTGTTCACTTTATTACGTGTGATGCTTGTAAATTTTCATCCAAAAGAAGTAGTAGATTTTTTCTAGCCACTTATCTGAGCCTGCAAAACTACACCACCATCTATTAGTCATAAAGGTCGCTGATTATCCCGTGCTCGCAGTGTGTTTGTTTATATTTTTTTAGATCAACCGTATCTGTAGTACACTTTATTTATTGCGTAGATGGCGATTCATCTTCGACTATGTTATCACGGACTCGTTTATTTTGATGTCAATGGGTTATTGGAAGCCAACAACAAGATAACAAGAGAGAGTGCGGGAAACCGTGGTTTTACGTAATGGTTTCGATTTAGTTCTATTTCAACAAAATATCTAAGGTGTCAGTAGGCAATCGTGATGGTCGTATTTACTTGTTCATTGGACATGAAAGTGTTTTATGATTTTTTCTCGAGTTTATATCCGAAAGTTAAATTGTCTTTCCAGACTTTTTACAATCGTTGAACATGAATTTAAAGTGTTTTCTCATAGTAATTTTCAACGGATTGTGTCTAGTCAAAGGTAGTAGTCATGGAGCCCACGACCCTTTTAGTCCCTCATTAATTTGAACTCAAGAAGGGCCCTGGTGTATATCTAAGCTGGAATGCGTCGCAGAAAATCCGAATTGGAGGCAAAATGAAGGTGTTGCAGTTGCAGTCGTAAGAAGAATACAATTGAAACATACAATTTTCATTAAGAAGTCTGTCGTGCCGATATTCGAATCTTTGACTTGAGTGGCTCGTTAGGCCTTCCATCAAAAATATTATTTTCAAACTGCATTCGCCATTGGGCGACCTTCATTTTGACACAAATTTGGATTTTTGAACGTTTGAGATGAGTCACTCTCGTTAGAGTCCTTTAAGAAGCTCAAATCAAAATGTCGTAGAATAAACGTTTTTCGTATCAGGTACGAGGGGCGACGCACTTCTTGGGCTGAAATTTTAAAACGGAATAGATAAGTCGTAGCGGGTTCAAACGGGCTCAAACCGTAAAGTTTCATGCCAACAAAAAACGGAAAATTAAAGGTGGGCATCACAGAGCGCGCCAAATGGTATTTGGTTCCATGCCACGATCAGGTAATGTAGGAGAGTCACATCAATAAATTCTTCAGTTTCGCAAAACTGTCCATTAAATTGACATTTTATCTTTCCGAATCAAGAGCGTTTGAGTTGCCAATTAATTGTACGCACAATTCCCTTCAGTTTTATTATTAGAACAAATGAGTGTAGAACTTTGTAATGTACAATGGATGATGCAAACGGATGACAAAAATCTGATGGACTAGTTTAAAGATCAAACGGTTACTTGTAAATAGAATCGATGAAGCAAAGTTCGCTAATGGTCGGAATTTTGTTCGACGTCCTGAGTCAAATTGTATGTAACTTGTTCTCTATTAGAAGTAAATATGCCCGTCCATATTAATTAACTGACATTCAACCACTCACACACTGAAATCAGACACTTAGAAATCATACAAAAAAAAACTAAACTTGTTTGCCGGCACAACGATTATCTCCATCGTCATCATAAAATCATAAATTGCGCAAGCGACATAGACTGTCTTGTTCACATTTTTAATATTGAGTACACAGTGGAGAAGAAACAGAAGAGAAGAAGAAAAAACAAACTCAAATAAATCAAAAATTTCGGTGTTCACAACTTGAAAACATCTTCTTCATATGCACGCCAGCCTTTCAGTGTATTATCGAAAACGCGATTATAATTCCACTTTTACGCCTATTAAAGGCCATCAACGCTTCGAATAAATTGTTGGTGACGACGTTTGAGATAATCGAATTTTTCAATTGAAATTATGACAATGAATGCATTCGATTCGAAGTAAACCTTTAGAAAGAAACGTATTTTAACAGATTCGAGTGTCAAGTTCGTATAGTTTGCCTAGAAGTGCAAATGGATGTTAATGTACAACGTACGTTTCAAGGACTCATCAACATCATCAACATATTTTTTATCAGTTCTAATACAGTCTCATGTAAAGACGATTGCAGAGGCTCAAGAGCTAAATGAAGTGGCACGGTGGGCTTGAAAAAGTAATTAGTTTAAAGTGGATGCCCCCAAAAGGGTTTTGCTGTTTATGTTAGAGAACTAGACCCTGATCATTCTTCAATAAAAACTAAAATCACATGCACGGGGGATTCTTGACATAACCGATTTTTGCACAGATTTTAGGACCCCGCGAAACTGTTCCATTAGCAAAACATAGATTTTTCGGAGGGTTTCGGCAAACAGTTGACATTGTTCGTTAGCCTGAATGTTAACCTTCAAATAAAGCCCTACAAGACATATTCCTTCCAAGAATAATATGTTATATATGAACTTGAAAATAATTACTTCAATTTTTTCAACTAAATTAACTGAGTTGATTGCCGATTTCTAGAAATAAATCGTAAAAGTTGAAACTGATGAAATCTGCTGATGAATTCACTAATAGAAAATAGTTACAGTTCTTGTAATTCAGTAGGTTGGGTCGATTTTGAACTTTTATTTTATCCGAGGGCGACACCGGATACAAAAGTTTACTTATCCCCTGAGATTTCAAA
>JANTFA010183634.1:3973-16566 GCA_026413405.1 Phytosciara flavipes
AAATGATGAAAGCAAACGCGTGATATTAGAGAGCGATATCTCATTAGTTAAGTTGAATAGTTCTAAGTCAAATGAATCACATGAAATGTCCGCCATGACCTCGAAAGCGAGCACTAACAATTCCGACAGTGTTGACAATTTCGACAGTGTTGAACATTCCACAAAGCCTCAGATCTTGCAAAAGATAATGTCAGCGCTGAGTCCAAACCATTGTCCTCCAATTCCACCAGATTTGGGTAACTAGACATCACTCTCTGCCTGCCATCGAATCCGAGATCACATCAATTTATCCATATTTCAGTCGGAGCCATCAAAGTGAATACCACAATCGAAGATATGAAAGAAGTCGAATCTCGTTTTATACGAAAATTGTTACCCGGTGGCTGGTACAAACCTAAGGAATGCAAAGCCAAGGATCGTGTTGCCATCATAATTCCATACCGAGATCGACCCAAACATCTACCGATTTTTCTAGCCAACATCCATCCGTTCCTGATGAAACAGCAGATCGAATATGGAATATTCTTGATTGAGCAGGTCAGTGATTTGATTTGAGTTCATGTCGTGATTCAATGATGATATCTGATTGTCTCCTTAATAGGCAACGGGGCGAGAGTTCAATCGCGCTGCTTTAATGAACGTCGGCTTCGTTGAATCACAAAAACTGTCCGATTGGGATTGCTTCATATTCCATGACATTGACTTGCTACCAATGGACGATAGAAACTTATATAATTGCCCCGATCAGCCGAGGCATATGTCGGTGGCTGTAGACACCATGGGATTTAAGTAAGAAAACAAATTTTCGACTTTCCGTTATTTGGTAGAAGACTAATCGTCAACTGTGAAACGCTTCCACCAGGTTGCCATACAGTTCAATATTCGGTGGTGTTTCGGCTATGACAAAGAAACAGTTCCAAAAATTGAATGGATTCTCCAATGGGTTTTGGGGCTGGGGTGGTGAAGATGATGACATGAGTAATCGGTATGTTAGAGCCAGACATTTTCATCAAACATTTGCCATACGAACTCATTGAATTTGATTTTCAGATTGAAGCATGCGGGCTACCACATTGCACGATATCCAATAAACATTGCAAGGTATACGATGCTTAATCACAAGAAGGAGAAGGCCAATCCTAAGAGGTGAGTTATGTTTGAGTGTGAAAAGGTTTGGGTGCCCAGATAGGTGAAACTTTTCTTGAATCAATGGTTTATCGCTTAGTAGCGTCACAACTTAGCAGCTGACTCCTTTGAATTAATGGGGAAGAAGTCGCTGGTTGTTCGGACACCACTCATGCTCAGAATTATGGTTGAATAATATTGCCACTTTACTGATCCACTGAAAACACATGACAAATTAACAGACATTGCACTAACGCTGTCCGACTACAGGCCACGGAGTCCATAGTCCTTCCCAACAATGTCAGGCCTGGGAATATGATTCTCCACCGGACGTGCAACGTGGAATTTTGAGTCTGAGATGTCTGACGTTGTGTGTATCACAAATGTTTGAAACCGGTACCTTACGATGGTCAAAGATGCTCGTGGGCACTCGATCTATTAGATACATCCCAACCGAATTTTCTTTGATAGATAGTGACGGTTGTAAATTTTTGTGAGAAAGTGGGAGAAATCGGCGTGGAGATACGGTGCCATTTTGGAGGTTCGAAGAATTCACTGAATCATAACCTAGAGCTGTTACAGCCGGTTCGGTTTCCAAAGTCCCCCAATTCTACAAGGCTCTAGAATTTTAAAATTTTTAAGGGTTTCTGTGACTCTTTTGGGTTCCGTCCCTAGTTCGATGGGCTCAGATGTGAAACTGACAAAGCGTCAAAGATGCAGATCATTCAATCTCCCTTTCAAGTTAATTTTGAACCGTTCCCGCGACTAATCGGACTGAATCATTTTCCAGATGGGAGAAGCTGGTAACTGGAGCCAAAAAATACGACGTGGACGGTTTAAATTCGCTGGAATACAAAATCCAATATTTAGAAAAGAAAGTTCTTTACACATGGGTGCTTGTCGAAATAAAGCAGGATTCGGTAAGTAATGATTGGTCGTCGTCACAAAACGGGGACAAAAATGTCCATATCAATATCATCGTTATCCATGACCTCGTGCCGTGACTAACAGACTCCTGCGACTAACAAACTTCAAACCAAAATTTCTCCGAAATCTATGAAACTTTTCTTAAAGCATGTTTCATTCATTCGAAAGTGAATCGCTAGTAGTTCAGATGAGGTTCCACGAAGACTGCTCTAAGAAAAGTTCTGTCGATTCCGAGCTATTTCAAGGCACAATTTCGTTCATCACGGAACAGGTCGTGGAATTATAGCATAGCAATCGATTGACCAATTGAATCTTCTCTTTAATTACAGGGCAGCTGATGAAAGTTTCCTCTTTCGTTTTTGTTTGACTAAGTGGTGGCGGCCACCATCTTCAAATGAAAATGAAAATCCGACAGAATGTTGAAAAATTGCAAAGCTAAAATTGACTTTGGTGTGTTACATTGACATCGTTCTGTAGTTAAAAATTATTTGTGATTTTCTGTGAGACGAAGGAGAAGAAGAAAAGAAACAAAACCGTGGCCTAATTGTGTGGCATTTTCTAGTTTATATAAATTGATTTAACAAAAGTGCACATTGAAATGTGACAAGGAACAAGGAGAAGAAGAAGAAAATATTCAAAAGTGAAATTCCTATTTTAGATATTCCAAAGCAGAAAAATATTCAACGTAGTGAAATAGTGAATGAGAGGAGAAATTCCATGCAAATTATAATGGAAAGCAGCAAGCAAAGCAAACCAATAAAAAATATGAAAATTTATTTATAGAAAAAAAACGCAGCAGTAAAAGCGTGAGCAACATAAAATCATTTCTGTTCTGGAAAAAGAAAAATTTTAACGAAAAAAAAATGACTGGGTGACTGCGTGGTTCTTATCCATTGAGTAATATCGATTTTGAGCACTACCATTCCACAAGCGAAAGCGACCTTTTATGGATGGTTTCATAAATATTGCCATCATTAAGTTGTAGCACAAACGCACACTGTCGAAGGACTCTTTTTCATGGAACCCCTTAGGTTTTCGGTTTGTGATCAAAATTGATCGTGTGGGAAGAAGGCATCACCATAAGTGTATTTGACACGCCGCAGATGAAACAGTATTAGACGTCCGAAAAATGGCGCGATTTTGTATGCTATGAATTTTGTACAAATCATACTACAGCAACGAGCTATCTAAACAGGCACCAGAACAGATTTTCATTCAGTTGGCTCGTCATTTAGAATGTACGGTCGGAACACATTGACATTCAACAACTCAATTTCCACCGCTGTCAAAATATCCCTGATCCCTGAAATTTCATGTCAAGTCAAGTGAATTTTTCTGAGCAAAATTGGACCCGACTTGAATCAGAATTTCTGAAACCTGCCAGGTCAGGCAACAGGTTAAACTGAAATTTTTGTGAAATTTTCATACAAATTTGTCGAAAATTTCAGGGCAACTAGTAGACTGACCTGACCAGGTCGACCTGATTACTGTATTTCAGGTCACTTCAGCTCAGTCCAAAATTAATTACCAAGTTTCCGGTACATTCAGGTTGATCTGATCTGTTCCGAACCTCTGCTTCGAGCATGCCCCTGATTTTTAAGAAAAATTCTGTTGCCCGTTTTCAGTACCTTGAATTACAGCCAACCAAATCAATTGTTTGACCTGTCCGGAATCATCACTATTACGTTTGTAACATGTCGAATGTAAGGGCAAACCTCCTATATGCCAAATCAGCATTAAATAAAACGTCTGTCCGTCCGCAGAATAACTGGATCTGGATTGGGCTTTTTGTAATCAAAAATGCCAGTTTAAGTTCGAAGATGAGCAAAGTCGATAGGGTGCATATATATGGTCGAATTAGTGATGTTTTCGAATTCTGATATATTTCCGACAGTATTACTCGTTTTAAGTTTCGAAACCCGATCCGAACCCAGCCCGATTAAATTTTCAAAAATCCAATAAACCGAACCCTATGTGGAAAATGAAACCGATTTGACCTGAATCTTCCGTAAAGAATGAACCCCGGCTCGACCAATTTACAGAGTGTTATTATTGATAAAGAATATCGATCCATGATAAACCGAAGTCAGTGTGTGTTTAGGCTCGACTATGCTTACTCTCAGGTTCCAGTCACATATTCCAGTCACGCTTTTTCAGTGCTGTCAGCAGATTGAAAACTCGAAAATTAGTCATTCTTTTGAGAAAATATTTTTCCCTTTCCCCCCATTTTGGGGTGTAGGACATACTTTTTGCTCATAGAAGTTTCTAATTTTCGAGTTAATGATGTTTTCAATCTGCTGATAACACTGAAAGAGCGTTGCGTAATATGTGTGCGCACCTCTGTCTTCAATTAACGAAGTCAGAAAGTAGATTGAACATCGATATTGCTCAATGGTGTGGAATTAATCTGGAAGTCACGTTCAAAATGTTCATACGAAAATAATTTTAAGCAGACAAATGTATTATACTAACCACTACAACCATCACAGCCAGCACCATCAAAAATTAATTTTCTCTCAAAGCTTACATTGGAAAAAGAAATTAGTCGGAATGAGGCCTAGCCTACATGAGACTTAAGTAAATGAGAAATAATTTTCTGAATCTGGCCAGAAAATATAAACGAGAAATTTGTGAGTGTGGTCCACACCGAAAACACTGACTATATTGAACAGTCAAATGCAGCAGGGGGACATGCGACATTGGCGAATTATAAGAGAAATGAAATTTCATTCAATTGGGTTCGTTTCAAATTGGACTGACCTTTTTTTTACAGTTAACAAGCAAAAGTATCATGACGAAATTTCATTTTTCTTATAATTCGCTAATGTCAAATGTCAATTTTCGGCATTTAAATATTCATAGTGAGCGTTAGCCGGATGGAGTCACACTGCCGTGATTTGCATAAGAAACTAGTCAACCGGTTTTGTAACAATAGAATTCTTTTGTTGAAACCAGTTGACTAGTTTCGTATGCAAAGTACCAGTGACTTGTTGGATTGAAATCGTAACGAATATCCATGTCAACCATCAATTTTTGATTATAGAAATTTTTGAATCTCCCACTTTAATCTCATATTTTAAAGTATTAAAACAACAGACATCTAAAAATAATAGACTTCCTACACGATGTGTTGTTGTGTCACACACATAATAGTAATGGTATCGAAGTGAATTTTATCATTAATCGAGACAATTTTACGAATATAAACTAATGAAAACGTAACAAAATAGGATCTTGCACAGCTGTTCAAGCCAAGTGATTTGGTAGGAACTTATAGGAGCAGCTGCAACACATTTATACTCGGATAATCATTTATATAGCAACGACACACATAACATTACATACCAGTTGAAAGGAGGAAATTTATAGTAATGAACTCAACCAAATGGAAAACTAAAATTTTTTCGTGATTTCGTTTGTGTTGTTTTTTGTCGAATGAAATGGCCATCGATTTAGGTAGATAATTTTCCTGATCCATCAACAAACAAATAAAATATAAATTGCATATCCATATCCACATATATTTAATGAATAAACAAAAAGAAAAAAAAAACGTTGAACATTTGAAGGAGTGCCGTATAGGTCAAAATGTTGTGCGTATTCTACGTCAACAGATTTCTGTAATTCTGGACAATTGGTTTTTTTATAATCGCTGCAGCTATGATAAGATCGGTGACTCACATGTAGACATGAGCTCCGACGGCAAAAAGCTCGGCTGCGGCTAACCGAAAAGAAATTCACGGCGGCGGCTAAAATGTCAACTTGACATAAATAAAAAATTGAATAAATAAGCAAGAAAATGCAATTTTATACTGATGATGTAGCGGCAATGTGGAATATTTAGAGACAAATGAATTGCAACTGGTCTCGTTAGGGGATCAAACATATATGTCTTGGTTTAAAGTTCTTTAAATTCACGCCACAAGTGCGCCAAATTTATTTTCGAATTTTCAACGCATTTTTTGTCAATCTGCCGCTACCAACATACAAAAACTGTGCTTGACGCAGACACTTTTGCGTTTCTTTTTTAATCTGAAGCGCGCTTACGTTGTGAATTGCAATTTCATGATGAGTCTACCAAAGGAAAAATTGAAACAGAAATTGTCAAAAGTATGACTGATGATTTGACGTTTCATATTATAAAAATCTGATCATCCAACATAAGCTACAAAAATATTGCCAATTCCTTATTAAATCAAATTTGTTAAGGGCTGGGGAAATTTCAATGCTGATAAAAATTGACTTTGTGAAACAAGGTTTGCTTCCATTTCAGCAGTAATGTCTATTTTTCTCCATTCGTCGATTAGTAAAATTGGATTTTGACATTTCTTGCAGCCATCTGGAGCCGATTTTTTAGCGCCTGTCCGGCTGGCTCAAGATGAGTCAACGGCGGCTTAGTATCGGCGTTGCCCATGCCTGCTCATATCAGTCCACAATCATTACGATTTGGTATTTTGAAATCAATTTTGTTGGTTCGATATCAATTTGATCCACTGTCAACAGAGCGCGCGGGAAACCACTTTTTTTCAGAGTAAGCAACACGATTGTTATGAGAACGAATAGTAAACCAGTGATTATTCGCAATATTTTGCGATTATTCGCAGTTTTGCGACGATTGACTTGATTAGGCGTGGGTTTCCCTTCGGGTCAGAATTTTCAAAAATGGACTGGTATGAACGCAGTGTATCGACCAATGATGAAATTAATGTAACGCCAGTGCCCCTAATGTATTATTTAACAAAAGATAAAAAATGAATCTGGAAGAAATGACAGGCTCCACATGAGAAAAACTTCAGTTAATATTGTTTCGTTAGTTGGAGTTTGTTCACTTTCAAGTATTAAAGTCGATGCATTGATATGCTCTACGTACAAAATTATTAACAGTAAAACGTCGCATTCTCCGATATTTGTGATCTAACATTTTTACTATACAAAACTAAGTGTAGCTGAGCTTTTAGGTTAATTTGTTTTTAGTGTCATCTTCCGTCAAAAATTTAGTTTGTAATTTTGAATGTTTAAGTTTACAAAAGTTTGGATAATTTTAATTGTAAAATTTCTGTTTATACAATGCAGAGAGAGAGAGAGAGAGACAGACGTGTTTATTGTAAACGTTGTCTCTGAATGCATCTATTTTATTGAATTTGAAATACACAACATTTGTGACCTAATTTTGCTGCTCTTTTCTTCGACAATTTGTCCATTTTACATGGCGGAAAATCGTACTTCCTAACTTCTTCCTGGTAAATCGTACTTTCTAGCATTTCGTCGAAAGATGGTTGAGTTTCGGCGCTGGTGTTTAATTTTTTTTATAGGACTTGGGTCTTTCTAATTGAATTTTATTTTCCGTATAGTGTTCGGGTGAGAAGTATGCATGGCGCAGCATGGTTAACCATTTCACTACGTTTTTTCCTAGTTTCAGCCAAAACTGTGGTTTAGAATAGAACCGCAACCTTTTGGTTCTTTCAGGAACTACCACATTTATTGGTGAATTTGACTACAATTTTTCTGTTGAACAAGGTCAGATTTTTGAGTGTTTCTACCAAATCAGATTCAAAATAGGTGTCATAAATGTAACGCATAAGTAGAGGACCTTTCGAGAAGTATTTTCCTAGTATTTATCAAGTTTCACACACTCAATGAGTTAACAGACGAGCCGTTTGTTTCAGCAACTGTAAATACTATGCTTTCGTGTAGACACGGAACCAAACTACCACACTCAATAACTTAAGCCGAAAACAACCAACATTATATTAGGGGTTTTTCGAAAAGCGTGCAAGGGGGAGAGATTGAGATGGTCGTGAATTCGTTATTTCCGGCGTGGTGTCGCATTGCCTATGGAAAAGTTAAAAACAATGCACTGTCTAGTCTGGTAAGTAAATGCTTTATTAAATTAAAAGTTGAAATTGTTTATGACATGTAATTGAACGATAATGCTTGTCAAAGTTATCAATACACATTGAACAAAACGGATGCGTTTTAAACATAAAGAGTTTCGCAAACTCTCTCACTTCTTCATGGAATACGAATAACCCGTTCCATTATGATCGATTAGAGGAATGTTATAGACGAACTTCCATCGCGGCTTCTCAGCATTCAATTTGCTTCCAAAATCTTGCAAAGTCTTCTTCGCCTGGTCACTTCCAACGGAATCGTAGCTATCCAAATCGTGGAAACGGAAATCGAATTTCGATAAGACTTTGACCAGTTTCAGCTTGCTGCATTGGTTCATCAGCCGATAAACGGTATCCAAAGTCGATTCTTCAATATCGTATTCGTTATAGTCAAATCGATCCAATTTGTTCCATATTCGAATGTCCATCTTAGACAATGCAGGCAGTCCGGCTGTCATTGCCACAAATTCGTCGGTTAAAAAGTCGTCGTCGAGTGCCAGCAATATTATGGATTTCAAATTGGGAAAGCTGGTGATGAAAGCTGCCAAATGCTCATCGAAATTGTAGAAATCGATTTCGATGTTCTTCACGCTGTCACGTGGAATGCCAACTTTTTTCAGACACTCGTTCTTCTTGACCCGTATTCTCAGTTTCGTTTTTAGCAATTTCATATCAAAATCACTGTCCTCAACTTCGCTGTCGCTTCGAGTTTCGACGCCTTCATCGTCACTAGAGTTTAAGAAATCCATTTTTTGGATGAAACGTTTTTTTCTCGGAGATTTTGACAAAAATTATTTGATTACAATAGGACTGATCTGACCGAATTCACGCTTAGTCGTACACTGATGACATTTCAATGAAATGAATACGCAGAGTGAAGTTGATTTAGCTATTGTCTGTGTTAAAGCAAGGCAACTTTCTAGCAAACCCAACAGAATTCGATTACAAAATCAGAGGGATCAATATCGGACAGAGTGCATTGAGAATTTCATAGCACGTGTATTACACTGCGTTACAGTGTAGTTCATGAAATTCTCAAGGTCCGATTTCTATTTCTCGAATTTTGTAACACATTCTGTAAAACGTTGCTGGAAAGCTGCCGTGGTTATAATGAAAAACAATGTCGCTGAAGATTTGAATTGAATCTTATAGTTGAACACCTTTCTAAACCTTTCTCTAATCAAAATGGAAAATCAAATCAACCTGTCAATCGTCGTGTGTCCATGTCCATACCTCATGGGGATTGAGGAAAACGAGGCAAGCCATGTCATGTTGAAGGTATAGGAAATATGTGGGCGAAGGGGGAGGGGCGTCAAAAATTTTGGAAACCATTTGGACGTCATTGCACGAGCCCAATGTAGTTCATCAATGTTTCCCAGCGATTAAAATTATTTTTTCATGCTTCGGGGCCGAAAACGAGGGCAATTTTTGGATTTATTTTGGGTTTTCGGCCCCTCGCATGAAAACTCACGTGTGTAGCTGCTTTGGACGATTGATTTAAGGCATTTTCGCTTTTTTAAGGCTACAACTCGCGAAATTGCCTAAAATCAATCGTCCTAAGCAGGTACACAAATGACTAATGTTGCATTTGCTAGAAGATATTTTACATTCTACTGTCCGGCAATGGTGTTTCAGTTCATTGGGATCAGTGGGCGTCGAATGGAACTCAATTTGGGTTGTGCGGCTGAAGCGATGAGAATTTGGATAATTTTTGGGCTTTTATTTTGTCTGGCCAGTTCAAATGTGCGTCGAATGGAACCGGTTTTAAGTAGTGCTGTCTGAATGGCACGTAAAACGATTCATGGGGCGTTATCATATTGGAATTTTCTCGTTGTCTGGCATGTTCCATGTCCGTAAAAATCGTGGAACGACACGACGTACGTTTCATACAAAAAGAATAAGTTTGAATTTAGCGCCTACTTTAGGACGACGGCGCCGTTGCGTATCGGAGGAATCGAAATCGGGCAGTGCACTCTTGAGAATTTCATAACACTGTACACAGTGTTAAAATATTCTCAAGGTACACTGTCCGACTTTAAACCCTCCAATTTTGTAAACAACGTTTGTGACTTTGCTGGAGAGTTGTCTTGGCTAAGTATTATGAAAATCCTAATTACAGAGAAGCAATCCAAAGAATCCAAATCGGCAATGCAGTTACACCCATCGGATAGTCTTATTATGTGTAACACAAGGAAATCTCTCTATAGAACCATTCGTATTCCGTTTATTTTATCTTCGAAATGTTTGATTTACATTTAAATAATTTACATAATTTCTTGTTCACAGATTGGTTGGATTACCAATTGTCTGTTTGCATTTAAAAGTCTTGCTTCTTAATGAAAATCACAAATTTAAAACATTTAACATCAACTTTTAGCACTATATCCTAGATTTGATATAAATTTAGGTTCTGACCCGACCGAAATATTACTTTATTAGCCTGTACAACGTGCTGACCACAGAGAAATGATACCTAGATGGCGTTGCGTTGGGGTGCAACGCAACGTCATCTAAATATCATTTCTCTGGCTGACCATGACGCGTTAAAGGTATTTTATGAGTATGCACAATGCATACGGTTCAAGTACTGGAATTTTAACAAAGTTCCAATGACCCTCACTTTGGTCAACTTATTTTTGATTTATATATCCGGACAAAGTTGTGTACTAAGGTAATGTTAACATTGCGATTTCGAAACTGATTTGCTACTGAGGAAGCGGAGGCAGCTCTTACATATAACATGTAACCTTTAGCCGACGGACGCTAATGGTCTAACCGAAGACATTGTCGTCCGTTTTTATTATCGATTGTCGATAACAAGCTGTCAGTAAATTATTTTAATGTGCATTCAAATTTTTAACGATATAACTCAATATTTCACAAAGAAATTCTTTTCGTTTGCAGGTCAAAAACATTTTGTTTTGTTTTATTATCACAGCCTCTAAAATTAATCGAAAAGCAATATTTTTGGTAGTAAATTAATGTACAGTTTATAGGTATATGACATAATCTTCTTTACAGCACATCAAACTACAATGTTAATCAATATTGAAATTCAATTATCCTTCTTACAATAATGACACGATATACGAGCAAAAAATACTGCCCGAGCAGTGGAAAACGCTCACTTTAATTTTGTCTTTGAAGTCGTAAACAAATAATGATGTCACCCCTTAAGGGGGGCCGCGGTCGTGTACAGGAAATGTGTTGCTTTCAATAAGCTTGGGTCAAATTTGACACTTCTAGGGGCTGTACACAAATGATGTCCCGCCTTGAGAGATATGGATGCCAAAGGAAACGTGACGGTCCTAACAAATTTCGGTGAACGTTGACAATTTTTGCGCGACGCAGGAGGAGATGTGATCTAAAATTTGGTAAAATTCGTGAAGGATGGTGCGCAATTTTATTGTATACGGATGACCTTGCGTTACTCAATAAATGAATGACATCTGATTTAATATAGTATCACTACAGCCTGTACTAGTAGCTTACTGTAGTGCTCATGTAAACGGCATATTACACAATTGCGAATCATTGCGGTATTCGGGTTGAAAAAGATCGTTTACGTGAGCACTTGTTTGTTGCACGTCCATGTGATAGGCGGCCGGTAATTGTTAACAAGAACAATACACTTTCAAAGTCACAACACTTCTAAACTGATTTTGGTTGACCAAAATTGCATTTCTAATGAAACAATTGCGGTCTTTGCCTCCTTTGTTTATGTTTTCAGAAGTGAAGAATTTGATAAGGAGGTACGGTCTGGCCAAAGTGGGACAGTCCTTGTTAAGGGTATGTGATGGGCGAAGACAGAAGGGGTTCCGAAAATTCAGGAAAACATTGAACGTTATTTATGGACTGGACATCCCCTTATTGGCTTCGCCTCGGTTCAACAATGTCAGAACCAGTGACAGCTTATTTTGCAACTTGTTGCATTAAATAGTTGTTTATGTAACAGAGTGATGATTAATGATTTTTTGAGTATCTGTGTAGATTGTCACAAGAGGCAGCAGGCACAATCCACATATATCTTGTTCCTAAAAAAAAATTCATCACTCGACCTTGTGTGACAATCTACGCTTCTAGTGCCTGAAAAGCATTTATCACCAACGTTTTTCTCAAAAAAGGCGAGAAAAGTTTTACTTTTCGTCACTGAGTTAAGAAAGTTTATAGTTCTCAACTCAGTTAGGAAATTTGGAAAACCAATTTGGTGATTTTTTAGGCTCAACTATACGAGACAGCAAAAGTGAAGAAGGATAATCGAATTTTTTCGCTTAAAATGTTTTACATAAAATTGGTATTGTTCTTACTAAAATATTCTTGGCAACTATAATTATGATTAGTCATAACAGTTTTTGGTTATTTTCTTTAATTCATTGTAAATCTTGATGAACTCTTTCCGAGGGGGTCACCATTACGAAATTTTTGGGACAGGCAGATGGAAATATTGGAAATGGATTTGGAAATAAATTGGAAATGGAAATGGGATTGTTGGAACGGATTGTGGTCAGTGGTTACCCCCTCGACCCTTTCTATGTTCATTTAAAAGTAAAAAGCCGTGTGGAAGTTACATTTTATTTAAATTGTTCTCAAAATGTCAATTGGAAGTTGTGATGTTGACATTTCGACTCCTCGTCAAATGGAAATTTTCCA